>JAGFZM010003675.1:1858-22077 GCA_017657215.1 Limnothrissa miodon
TGTTACAGCATATACACATACGTACACATCAGTTTGTGTGCAAACACTAGAGAATGTGGAAAGCACATCTGTTCACAGCTGCACACTGGTGACTTTGCTGGTGTGTGTGTGTGTGTGCATTCTAGTTTTGCGTGTGTGTGTGTGCCAGTTGCGTGTAGTCCCCTTTGGATCTTGTGTGGCAAATCCTATTGGAGCAGCTGCCATCCCCAACAAACCCTTCGCTTCCTCCCTCCCCCTGCCCCAAAAGGCACAATGTGACGTAATCCCTTACCCCACCACACACACACACACACACACACACAGCCCTTTCCCCAGCATGTCACATGCCAGTGATCACACGTCACACCATGTTACAGTCATGCGCACGCGTGTGTCTCTGAATATGTGTATGCATTGTGCCCCCCACGGCCTGCATTTGTTACTGTTCACCTCTGCAGAACATTCGGGAAGTCAGGAAACACACACACACGCACGCACACACCAAATACAATTTACCAATGCGCCATTAATATGGAGGAGGCTTGAGCATTACTCAGTGCACTGTCTGAGTCACCCAGAGCTCAGTGTTCTCTGCTCACCGAGCTTAGGGGAGCCGAATAGAGCCGAAAGCTGTTTAGCGCCGTGCTGTGCGCTCCATATCACCGCCACTGCAGCCCTGCTCCGCTTGTCTGCACATCACAGCAACTAAGACAGGATCAGAATGCCTATATTAATTAGTAATGATGGCTCCTATTGTTATTAAATAGTAATAATACTGGTAAGTCACAGCTAGCTTGGCAAACTCCAGAGAGCGCTTGATATGTACGGCTACATACACACCCTCATGCCGGCTCAAATTACTCTGGACTTAAACAAATGCCACAGTGAATAAATGTTAAGTATATTTACTTTGGCGTGTATGCAGTGGCTGCATCAATAGATGGGAGAGCTCTGAAGTAATAGCCTGGCTTTGTGTGTGTGTGTATAAGTGTGTAGGAGTATAGGAGTAGGATAGCTAGACTGCTGTTAGTATCAGTCATGGTTTGATTGGACAAGAGGTCTGTCTATGACTGGGCGATCTCTGGGAGTGATGAGACAAAATGAGATGAGAAGGGTCTAGATTGAGTCACTGTTTTTTGCTGTCTTGTTCTGCGGTGTCATCTGGCTATCTCATTTCTTTTGGCTTCTCCTTTTTTAATCAAGCTTGTCTCAGTCCTTTTAAATTTTCTATTGCAATTTCAGTGCCCTATTTTTTTGTCGTTTCTATTTTTGCTTGTTCATCTTCATTGTCTCTAGCTCACAGTCTCTCTTTTCACTTTCTCTCTCTCTCTCTCTCTCTCTCTCTCTCTCTCGTGCTTTTGCTCTTGCTCTTTTCTCTCTCTCTTGCTTACTCTGTCTCTCTGAGCTTCCATCCTTGACTAATGTTTTCATGTGGTGTTAAACCCAGAGTATGATGATGATGGTGTGTGTGTGTGTGTGTCTCTGTCTGTGTGTGTGTGTGCGTGTGTTTGTGTGTTAGTGTGAGCTTGGTGCTTTTTAACTTATCTGCAAGATACTTTAGCTCTCAGATGCAACCTAACGGCTGTGAGGTGACTTGTAGTATTGTGACGGTATTCTACCAGCAGTTCTCTCTTTGCTTGGTTTCCAAAGCGCTCAAGTATCGGGTAGCCCAGTCTGTCATTATCAGCTTTTATTACCCCATAGTTTATATATCATGGTCGTATGACCATCAGTGTGTAGTAAGATGCTGTGAGTCAGAGCAAGAGGAACTTGGGTTAATGCAGCAATCCCAGTGATCTGATGACCAGTTATGGTTTGCTCATGACTGCAATGGGCTTCACAGACCCACATTGTTGCTAGGTCATGGCTTTTGTCCAATCTCTGCTGCCCTGTTTTGTTTGCTAATTTTGTCGGGGGTAATTGCATAATTGCATGAGATTTGTGGAGCTCCAGTGAAGCTGAGTGTGAATGAGTGCATGAAGAAGATGAGATTTCTCATCACGTGATACTATAGGAGCAGGAGCAATATACTAATACTGTCAGGAGAGGCTTAGAGTCCAGGCTCACGTCATTTCATCTGGGGGCCGTAATTGCACTGTTGCTGGTAGTAAGGCTGTGTTAGTGTGCCATCTGTGGTAACTCTGTGTGTGTGTGTGTGTGTGTGTGTGTGTGTGTCTGTGTGTGTGTTTGTTTGTTTGGATGTGTTTAAAGAGAGAGATTTCCATTCTCGGCATACACACACACACATACACACACACACACACACACACACACACACACACACGAGAGAGGGAAAACTGCTCTGCCAAAACCAGTCAACAGCTTGCGGCAGATCAGAGATGCCATGCTCCTTTTGTGCCCAGCTTTTCTAAGCCCTCTCAGTGCTCACTCAGTTTACTCAGTGCAGTGTTCATTGTGTTCACTCACTACACTCAGTATTTGGGCGCTGAAATTCAGAAAAGTGGGCCAAGTAATAGAAGCGGGGGAAAGCGGATCATCAACCGCCTCTGCTTCTATTTAGCATTTCCAGTCCAGTCATTTCTTTCCCTGGCTGTTGTAACTACTTCATCCACGAACAATGTGTGTGTGTGTGTGTGTGTGCGCGTGTGCACGTGCGTGTGTGTGCGCGCATGTGTATGTGAGAGAGCAGGTGAGCGAGAGAACATGGAGCAGGTGGAGCTACCTGCTGATGACAAACAGGGACAGAGGGCATGCCTGCCTCACTAAGGGTCATTGAGGTTTGCACATTGACTGTCTAGGTTGCGGAAGGTCATGGTTATACATAGACAGACACAATCCATTTCGAAGGATGAAGCGGGCACATGGTTAAAAAAAAACACTGCATACATCTGTTTACATACACTCTATAAATAAAATCTCTGTGAGGAGCACGCTTTCTCTCTTTTTCTGTCTCTTACTCACACACACACACACACACACACACACACAGCAGGAGGCTGGACTACTAAAAGAATCTAGTGGCCTTCCCTGCAGATAGAAGGAAGGGGGCTTATCATGGCCCAGCGTAGGGCTCCTGTGCTGCCAGATGTTTGCTGCCCTAGGGAGCGCAGGCTGTGGGCCCTGTGCCAGTCCCCACCTGTCATCTGCCCAGCACTGTGGTAGGCACCACTACCCCGCACACATGCGTCTCCTTCCACCCCGCCTGCTTGCCCTCCGCCATGGCTTCTCTGTGCCCATCCGTCAGTCATGTAGTTAGCATGTAGCATAGTTAGCGGTGGTAATCTACTGGGCTTGAGGGAAGCGTGCTGCACAGGTGGAATGGCCGACAGCAAAGCAACACAGAGAAATGGAGGTAAAAAGGAAAAAAAAAGTGCTACCAATTTAGATGTCAATTTTTCAATCAGTAAATTTAGTGCCATATAAATTTCTTACACAGTAAATGGCACTTTTTACATTATAGTTGTGTCATTGTTTGGGAAAGTCAAGTTCTCCCTCTCTCTCACCTAATCAAAAGGCTTAAACTCTGCCATCTACTGGATGTGGCAGGAACAGCCACAAGCCACCTCCCAATCAAGTCAATCATTATGAATGGAAACTATGGTCTCCACATGGAAGCGGCATGTGTTGTCTGATATTTAGGCGTGAAATGTCAGGAGCAGTCACGGTCGTGATGGGAACGTGATCATATCCCTGTGCCTCGGTGGATTTGAGCAGATAATGCGTCTGATCCATAGCGTGGTGCTGGGCCTCTCTGTGCTCTGTGTGTGTGTGCGTGCATGCTGAGCTGCATGCTTTGAAGCTTGCTGTGTATGTTCCTCCTGCACCCAACTAACAATAACCACCATGACTCGCTGACATATTATGGGATGTCTGGGGTGTGGATCACAAATGTGCCACCACACGTAGCCTTTGCTATACCGCTGCAACACCATTTTTGGGCTTGTCCTCATGTGCATGAGGGAGTACCAGTATTAGACCCTGCTCCATAATCTTGCATTTGTCAAGCAGTCCCACTGGAAAGGTCAGTATATTAAACCCAGGTATTAACATTTTTGAAGGATGATTTTTCTGTTTGTAATTGTGGCCAAGCCCCTCTTCTGCTGGGCCCTCTGCCCTTCCCTCTGGCTGCCAGCATTCCTGGCCTGCTTAGATACGCTGCCTCCCTGCAAACCACCATGTGGCAAAGCACAATGCTGTTCACCTGATGCTCTTTGAGTCAGTCTGAAAGGCATTTAAAATAGCTGGCTGTCTCCCAAGCCTCTCAGCTTACCTGGTAATAACACAACTCTGAGACCTAAGACATTGTATGTGTGTGAATATTGATGTTAATGTGAGAGCCCCTTTACTCACGGTAACCAGAGCTCTTTTGTTCCAGTGTACTGTGCACCTCACCTTTCCCACTTTCTCCTATTCTGGCACTTTCTGTCTGTCTGTCTGTCTCTGTCTGTCTGTCTGTCTGTGTCTTTCTTTCTTTCTGTCTTTCTTTCTGTCTTACTTTTCTTTTTCTGTTTTTTTTTCTTTCTCTCTTTTTCTCTTTGTTCCTTTTTTCTTTTTTCCTTTTTTCTTTCTTCCTTTTATGTATTTTTTCTTTTTCTATCTATCTGCTTTTCTTACTTTTCTTTACTACTAGCCTTTCTCTTTGCACTTTTTACTTGCCTACATTTTTTCTGGTGTGCTCCCTTGCTGTTTTAATTACTTTCTTTCCCTGTTATCTCTCTTCTCCCCTCCTCCTTTTTCTCCCCTCCACCCGCTCCCCCTGTGCAGAACAACGACAACGAGACGCCGCTGCACTGCGCGGCCCAGTACGGCCACTCGGAGGTGGTGCGGCTGCTGCTGGAGGAGCTAACCGACCCGACGATGCGCAACAACAAGTTCGAGACGCCGCTGGACCTTGCAGCGCTGTACGGACGACTGGAGGTGGTGCGCCTGCTGCTCACCGCTCACCCCAACCTGCTCAGCTGCAACACCAAGAAGCACACGCCCCTGCACCTGGCCTCGCGCAATGGACATCTGCCCGTTGTGGAGGTGCTGCTGGATGCCGGCATGGACATCAACTACCAGGTGGGTCAATCAGGTGAAAGGCCGTTTGGCTGTATTATTGAGTAAAGCGAGGGCAAAACAAACAAGTCGGATGATGTATTGACTGTCTGTCAGACAGATTGGAAGCTTGGATGTATAGCTGGATGCTGCTATGCTCTTGTGTAGTGATCAACCACTAGGTGGGTCAGTCAAGCAGAGTGGCACTTGGCTGCGTGATAAGATTGGGTAAATCGCACCCCTACAAATGGACGGTCAGAGGGCAAAGCAGGCAAGCAGAAAGGTGTATTGACAATCTGTCAGACAAAGCGATAGCTAAAATCACAGGTGCCTCTTTTCTGGATGTAGCCGGGTGCTGCATCAGACATCAGCAGTCGGATGAGTCAGAATGGAAGATGGAGATGAGCATTGTGGTCACATCAGTCAGACAGTTAGACATACTGCTGCTGAAATCTGATGTAAATAGCCTTGTGAATATCTCAGAGAAGCTTACCAAGAGCGGTCTTCTGGAAAAAGTAAATGTGATTTTGGATTGGGCAACTAACACTTACTGAATAGGTCATAGAAACGTACTTTCATTTAATTTTATTGTCCCCCATTCAGTTATTGGTTGCATTAGTCAGTTGTTCATTATTTCGTCTATATTGCATAATTTTTCCTGGTTCTTTTTTCTACTGACTGCATTAAGTGACCTTTAACAACTGAGCTATTGATTTATTCACACTTAAATATTCTCCTTTTAAGCAGAGAAATAAGACAGACAAGCTCCTATTGGGTAGATTGCTAGCTAAACGCCCAAGTACTGCTGTGGGTGGCTGTGGTCATTAACTCTGATGTCACCAGGGAGATGAGAGAAGGACGGATATTTACAGGTAAGGAGATTGATGTACTGTGGTCGGCATGGGGTGGCTGTTCTGAAGTTCATTCATTGCTACAAGCCAGCTTGGTCGGGCTTTCAGACAGACACGGGACTGAGGTCCTTAGATCTTACGGGTGAATCATACATACTTACCCACCAAAGTGATAGACCTCTTCTGAAGCATCATCAGACTGGAGAGAGGCTAGCAATTTTAATGACTTGCACAGAAATGAAGATGTTGCCTCCCCCATGTAGCAAGCACATACGCTAGTAGAGTATGCCAGGTCTGCCCCCACTACACATCATTTTAGCTTTACTGTTTTTGAAAACTACATTATTGAAGTGCATTTAAGATTTGATTCAGTTTAAAGACCCACTATGCAACATTTTTCATTTAATTAATCCATTTCATACTGTTTAGGATGCTAAAATGAGTCATAACACGGCGAACGAACGGTGTAGAATGCCACAGTGGCCTATAGCGGTAGATACAGCACTTGCAATGTTCAGCAGTGCAGCAGTACAATGTAATACAGTGGTCTTTAGAGGGAGCTTGTGAGAGGAAAAAACAGTACGTTGCTTAGCCCTTCTTTAACCAATTACATGGTAGGTCAGGGGTGAGCAAATAATTTCGACAGAGACATAAAAAAAATCAGAGCTCTTATAGGACCAAACCAACAATAACTCACTACAATAACACATTTATTTGTGTTTATAACGGGAAAGGGATGCCCTTCCATTCTGAGTAGCAAAATTAAGAAAAAAAAGCAGAGATCCAAAACTACATATTTTGTCTGCTAGTAAAAGAAAAACACCCGCCATTTACGGTTCAGGATGTTGGGTAGTGTAGTACTATCCTGAGAGATCACAAGTAAAACACGTTTATCTAAACAAGATTGAGGTCATATGAGCTTGTAGTATTTTTAATGACCACAAACAGTTTTGTCCTGTCGTAGCAAGTTGGAAGTCTCTAATGTGTTCAGATCATTTGGTTCATAATCTAATTCTTAAGGGAAAAATCCCTTCCCTAATCTAACTGTTCAGCTCAGTTCCTGTCCCTGTGACATCTGTAGCTCCAGAGAGAGTGTTCTCCATCCCACACAGCTGGACTAGAACATCATGGATGTGGATACTAAAGAATAAGTCTATGACACTCACGTGTGCATATTTGAACAATTGTGTATTTTGTACATCTTCCTGTATAGTGAAACTATCAGCCATAGGCCTGAATGTTAAGATCGAGATAGGAATGTTAATTAATGAGTTGTTTTATGAAGACCTGTGAAGACTACATTATATCTTTGCTGCCTTGAGTTGATGCTCTATTAACCTACTTTAAACAAGAAAACAAGTTTCTTGAATCAAACTGACTTCAAATCCTAAAAGCTGACACATTCTCCCACTTTCACTCCCTTTTTATCTTCATGTAAGTTTCTTGTGTGAGCGCAAGTTAAATTTCTCAAAGATTATCAAATAACATTTTTGTCCAAAATGCACTTTTTTAAATTGAAGATAGAATACATTATGTATCTGCCCAAGAGCCTTTGGGTTAATGAACCATTTGGCTAAAAAACATTGGTAAAATGCTAGACTAGAAGGCAGCTAACAATGTTATTTTCTTTTCACACCAATGTTTGAATTGTGTCTATGCAGAAAAACGGTCTACAATCGAACACAGTCGGCGTTTCACTCTAAGTAGTGCTGCTATGACTAAAGAAGGTGTGTGCGCATGCCCCTGCACTTGCCAGTCGTGAGGAGACCCCACGGCAAGGCTTTCAGCGCCCCAGGCAGGCAGTCTGAATGGACGGGTCTCTGTTCACATGAATGCTGGAGCCAAAGTGTTCAGCTGCCCCGTGGAGGCTTTCTCGTCAGACGCCGCTGGATAGTTAAAGCCACCATCTGTCCAACCACCACGCCATCCCACTCTCTCACTATTTCTTTTTTCTCTCTTTCTTTCTCAGTCTCTCACTCTCTCTTTCTCTTTCTCCTACTCCCTCTGTGTCTCTCTCTGTCACTCTCCCTCCTCTCCATTATAATTTCTCTTTTATCACACACATTCCCCTTTCAACGCCTTGGCCAACTTTTTCATTTTGGACTGTTAATTTCTGACACACACTCTCTCTCTCTCTCTCTCTCTCTCTCTCTCTCTCTCTCTCTCTCTCTCTCTCTCTCTCTCTCTCTATATATATATATATATATATATATCTATCTGCGTCCGTTTTGGAGTCTTGTCTTCATTCTCCTCTCCCTATCCCCTCTCTCTCTCTCTCTCTCTCTCTCTCTTTCTCTCCCTCTCCCTCTATCTCACGCATGAACACACACACTTTTTCTCTCTCTCTCTTTCATTCTCTGCACCACTTTTGTCATATTCTGCTCATCTCCAAATCGCACACTCAATCCTTCACTCACTCACCTATTCACTCATACTTTCTGCTTTCACCCTTTTAGTAAATTATTCTTTATTTCTCTGAGTAACAGCATGTGTACACACACACACACACACACACACTCAGTTGTCTGTCCATCTGTGCCAGCTTCCTGAAGGTTTACAATTACTGTGGCAACATGGCCCAGAAAGCCGCCTTCTTTGATTGATGAAGCAGATAATTGGAGAGAGAGGAGAGAGAGAGATAGCTGGAGAGTAAGCCTGTGTAGTCCTGTGCCCATCCCTCTTTAAACCTGGATGGTCTTGGGGCCCCCATCTCCACTGAGAGAAAGGCTGTTCCCTCCAGCACAACGTCTGCCCATTTCAGCAGCACGCCTCCAAGTGACCTACTTTGCTTTATCCAAAAAAAAAATGGAATTAAGTTTATCAGAACTTTCAAAAATGTGCCCGCGCACTGCAGCTATAAAAATGGAACGATGTTCTTTGCAGTGACAAATGTTTCTGCAGTTGTCAAACAAATTGCTTCATTTGTTTGTCTGTGTGTGTTTTGTTTCCACAGACAGAGAAGGGCAGTGCCCTTCATGAAGCTGCACTGTTTGGGAAGACTGTTGTGGTGCAGAAGCTCCTGAGTGCAGGTCAGTTCCTCAGAAAACCTTTCTGGGGTTCCTTAAGTTCTAGTTCTGTAAGTTCTACCCCTGTTTTTTGACATACGGATAAATGGAGAAGTCTGACATGGTCACTGTGGAAATTGGCAGCAATTTACATATTTCCCTTTAAGTTTTACAGTGCCGTTTACCATTGTGTTGATCCAATCAACCACATCAACTGTATTTGATTTGCCAATAAGGGTTTCCTTTTTTGTGTCTCAGGCATCGATGTGACCATTGTGGACTCTAAGGGCCTGACAGCGCTGGACACTGTCAGGGAAATGCCGTCTCAGAAGAGCAGGCATATAGCCGCCCTCATTCAGAGTGAGTCAGCAGGCTTCACCCCCCCTTTTCTTGCCTCCTCTGCATTTCTCGTTCCCCTCAGTGTCCTTAGCTCTGTCACCCCTCTATCTAAAAGTTTAGCATCAGTGACCGCTGCTCATCTTTTTCCTATTTTAAAGCAAAACATACATTCCTTACTTTGCTCTCACTGTGCTAGCTCTCTCTCTCTCAATCTCTCGTTCGTTCTCTCTCTCACACACTATTGCTGGGTGTGCTGAGGTCACGTTTGATGGCGTGCGCTTCTGGTCATGACAGCTGAGTCACGCATAACCCTCAACCCTTGTTTGGGCCAAAGCGCCAGCAAAGCCCTCTGACATTCAGTGGAGCTGTGAATCATGTATTTTTACCACCCACTCGTATCACCTGAAATGACCCTTATGCCAATGTGCCAGGGTGAAGCATGGCTGTGTCATGTTGTGATGTCGCCTCGTGCCACGTGTGCGTTTCTCACACACGCTTTCCTCTCCAGGTCACATGACAGGAAATGCCCCCGATATAGCCCTGCCCCCACCACCCATCCCACCCCCTCAGGAGAACCTTAGCCCCAGGAGAAAAGGTAAGTAGTATGCATACTTACCCAGTATGCACATGTACACACCAGTCATTTCAATTTATATCAGCCAGTGTGAATATCTGAATGTGTACTTTAATGGAAGGCTAGTGTGTTTGTGTGTGTGTGTGTGTGTGTGTGTTTGTGTTGTGTAGCTGGTTAAGCTAGTCATTCAAAATAGCGTTTGGGACCAAGCAGTGAAATGTTTACCCAGCTGCTGAAGGCTTTGCTTTGACAGTCCCTTGTGTGCTTCTCCAGCACTGGAAAAAACTCCACTCTCAGGGCTCCTTTGCATAGAGGCGTTTCAGGCATTTGTAAATGGCTCACGCAGGCTGTGTAGTTGTGTGTACTGATTGTTCATGTTTGTGTTGGGATAGGTGTTCCAATCTAGTAAACCCTTCATTTCAAAATATATCCTCTTGTAAATGCAGCTAATCCCACTTCTGTTCCCTGCTGGTGGAGAACGGTGCATGTTCTTTGCATCATGCTGGAAGACAAAATAATAAGAAAATAAATAATGTAAAATAAATTTTGCATTTGTGTGTGTGTGTGTGTGTGTGTGTAGGTGAGGTGGATCAGCAGATGAGTGAGCTGATCTCTGGCCTGGCCCGGAACCCCGAGGAGGAGAGCCCATATGAGGCCCTGTTTGAGGCCACCTCCTGCCACTCCCTCGACAGCCTGGCCAGTGGCAAGTCCTCGGACCGCGACTCTGGTCGACCCGACAGCGAGGCTGGCAAAGTGAGACTTTATCTTTAGCATCAACACCATTAGAGATTACGAGCAGTGAAATTTCCTCCCGAAACATTTTCACTATTTGTTTACTTGTACTAAATTTGTCGAGCAGACTATGAAGTTATATATTTAGAAGCAGAAGAAAATCTAAACACTCCAGTCATGACCTGGTAGTATCTCAAACAAATGCTTCTCTATAGTTTCCTGTCAGTGTCCTGATGTTGCCACTAGGTGGAGTCTGAGTACCACACTGCGGGGCTTCTCATTGTGCTTTGCCCATCTCTAAGGTTCCATCTGTGAGATGCAAATGACTCCCTGTGGCTGCCAGGGCAGCTGGCATATTTGATCGGGACAAAAAAAAAAAAGAGCACTGATTTCATTAGCTTACTAATGAAACACAACAGCGTAAATGCTTATTTACAGTGGCTTGCAAAAGTATTCGGCCCCCTTGAACTTTTCCACATTTTGTCACATTACAGCCACAAACATGAATCAATTTTATTGGAATTCCACGTGAAAGACCAATACAAAGTGGTGTACATTTGAGAATGGAACGAAAATGATACATGATTCCAAACATTTTTTACAAATAAATAACTGCAAAGTTGGGTGTGCATAATTATTCAGCCCCTTTTGGTCTGAGTGCAGTCAGTTGACCACAGACATTGCCTGATGAGTGCTAATGACTAAATAGAGTATACCTGTGTGTAATCTAATGTCAGTACAAATACAGATGCTCTGTGACGGCCTCAGAGGTTGTCTAAGAGAATAGGACCATGAAGTCCAAAGAACACACCAGACAGGTCAGAGATAAAGTTATTGAGAAATTTAAAGCAGGCTTAGGATACAAAACGATTTCCAAAGCTTTGAACATCCCACGGAGCATGGTTCAAGCAATCATTCAGAAATGGAAGGAGTATGGGACAACTGTAAACCTACCAAGACAAGGCTGTCCACCTAAGCTCACAGGCCGAACAAGGAGAGCGCTGATCAGAAATGCAGCCAAGAGGCCCCATGGCGACTCTGGAGGAGCTGCAGAGATCTACAGCTCAGGTGGGGGAATCTGTCCATAGGACAACTATTAGTCGTACACTGCACAAAGTTGGCCTTTATGGAAGAGTGGCAAGAAGAAAGCCATTGTTAAAAGCAAACCATAAGAAGTCCCATTTGCAGTTTGCCACAAGCCATGTGGGGGACACAGCAAACATGTGGAAGAAGGTGCTCTGGTCAGATGAGACCAAAATGGAACTTTTTGGCCAAAATGCAAAACGCTATGTGTGGAGGAAAACTAACACTGCACATCACTCTGAACACACCATCCCCACTGTCAAATATGGTGGTGGCAGCATCATGTTCTGGGGGTGCTTCTCTTCAGCAGGGACAGGGAAGCTGGTCAGAGTTGATGGGAAGATGGATGGAGCCAAATACAGGGCAATCTTAGAAGAAAACCTCCTGGAGTCTGCAAAAGACTTGAGACTGGGTCGGAGGTTCACCTTCCAGCAGGACAACGACCCTAAACATAAAGCCAGGGCAACAATGGAATGGTTTAAAACAAAACATATCCATGTGTTAGAATGGCCCAGTCAAAGTCTAGATCTAAATCCAATTGAGAATCTGTGGCAAGATCTGAAAACTGCTGTTCACAAACGGTGCCCATCTAATCTGCCTGAGCTGGAGCTGTTTTGCAAAGAAGAATGGGCAAGAATTTCAGTCTCTAGATGTGCAAAGCTGGTAGAGACATACCCTAAAAGACTGGCAGCTGTAATTGCAGCAAAAGGAGGTTCTACAAAGTATTGACTCAGGGGGCTGAATAATTATGCACACCTCACTTTGCAGTTATTTATTTGTAAAAAATGTTTGGAATCATGTATGATTTTCGTTCCACTTCTCAAGTGTACACCACTTTGTATTGGTCTTTCATGTGGAATTCCAATAAAATTGATTAATGTTTGTGGCTGTAATATGACAAAATGTGGAAAAGTTCAAGGGGGCCGAATACTTTTGCAAGCCACTGTATGTATCTGTGTGTGCTGCGTATGCTAATATTTCTATGTTTGTTTGTTTGTTTATTTGTTTGTAAATAAATCGCAGAAAGATCGACTACCTCCTCCATCACAGCCTGGCCCAGGTCACGAAGAGGAGGGCAGCTCAGAGGTAAACCCCTTGCGGACATCAGACACAAAGTTATTAGAACCGCTGGAGCATGGTTATACAGCTCACTGGTTTGTGTGTGTGTGTGTGTATGTGTGTGTGTGTGTGTGTGTGTGTGTGTGTGTGTGTGTGTGTGTTTGTTTGGAGATCTAGTCCCTCATCCTTAAAGTGCTTGTTCAGGCAGGCACGCAAAGCAGGCAGACACCCGAGTATTGAGGTATCGATTGGACAAGAATCACAGCACATTGTTTTCCACTTGACTACATGCACAGTAATATCTGTGAGCATTTCCCTTGTGTCCGTCCCATTTCGAAGCTTTCTCAGTGCTGAGACCCTCTCACTGTACCGCCCCGATAACTCAGCTACCACATCCCAACAACGGGCCGACGGGCGCCAGTAAACATGGGCCACTATTTGCAGTCCAGGCACTGTTGGTTCTGCCATGCTTCACTGACAAGCGCTCCAATGTCTGCCCACCCACACCTCTGGCCACCCCCCAGCCACCCCGCCACCACTACCGCCAGCCCTTGCCGCCATGTCGGCTCAAATCAAACAGTTTCCTCATAAATATTGATGGGAGTGCGGCATGGGACCACAGTGGGAGGAGAGGGAGGAGTGGTTGGAATTTGTGGTTCAGCAGCTGGGTGTGGAGAACTGCAAGAGGAGAGCTCCAAGATGGATTTACCTAAGAGACTGCATGTGAAGCACAGCCACCAGCTGCAGCTTTTTTACTACCCAAAAAAGATGAAATGTTCCATTAACTTAGTCTGTGTCTTTCCCTTTTTACTGTGAGATATTTCAAAGATTAGTAATGTCCAAAAAAAAATGCATACAGTACTTTTATCCTTAAACCAATTTGCTGTATAGTACCATGCTATGGTGTAGGTCATTGTTGCCTTACTGTTCTTTTCTTAGGCTGTGTACACCAACAGCAGCATAGATGAGAGAGGAGAGACGGCGGATGAGGAGGACCACACCTACGAGCTTCTGCTCTCCGCCGAGACCAAGGTCCCCCATCCTGAGCCCCATGAACCGTCCTCGCAAACAGGCAAGCACACACACACACAAACAGGCACACTCTCTCATGAGTAAACTTGCTTGGCCCATCTAACTGTTCTCTTATCAGCGGCTGTAGACTGCGATTTTGCGATCGAAAGTTCAGTGGCCTCTTTTAACAAGTCATCTGCCCTTGTTTGGTCTCAAGGGTGTTCTAAAACCCTCTCAGCACCTGTCACACGCTTCCCCCTGCTGTGCCCCTGTCCTTTTCACCCACCGCTTTCTTTATCTGTTCTTTTTTTCATTCTTTTGCTCGCGCCCTTTCTTTCTTACACTTCTCTCGCACCTCTCTCCTCTTTTTGTTTCCCGTCCTCCATTTTTTTTTCTTTTTAACTTGTTTGCTTTCTTTCTAACTTGTTTGCTTTCTTTCTTGCTCACTTGTTTTTAGCCATTTCTTTCTCTGTGAGTACACTAACATGGACAGCAATAATCTAACTATGGATAGCTTCTTATGAATGAGTCTAGTGTTTACATTAGCTAATAGAATATTCTATTAATCTTATGGTCTTATTATTATTGGCTCAAAATAACCAAAGTTCAAAAGAATCCTCCATATCCATAAAATTCTAAAAAGAGGAATAATGTGATTGAGTTGTTTCCAAAATGCCTCGCAATAATCTAAGAATAGTTATTGTTAAATTGATTTAGGCTTAATTCTTTATATGAATCAGAATATTGTCTTTACCTTCTATGTCATAGTCACATTCCCATTTTATTCTTTTCATTCCTCCATTGCTCTCACACTCAGTCCTGTCACACAGTCCCCTTTCTTTCAGTGTCTCTCTCTCTCCAGTGTCTCCATTGCTCCCCTCCTGACCCCTGTTGGCAGACTCCATGAGTGTGAAGCCATCCCTTAGTCCCTTAGTCCCTTAGTTCGCCCACTTATTGCCACTTCATCACCCTCTAAAGGTTTCGCTCCCTCCCCCACACCCCGGCTTTGTGGAGTCTGCAACACCAACCTGTGATGTATGTTATAGTGCTACAAAGGTTTCTAATCAGATTCTCTATGTTGTGTATTTCAGTTGTACCTTCAGAAGGACACAATTGCCCATGTGTTGATGAGAGGCATTGATAAGGGCATATGATTTCAGGAGTCACATAGACATTTACCACAGCCATTCATTGTAGTTAGTGTAACATTTCAGTGTAAATCAAATAGACTCATTGGCCAGGCATATAAACTAATGAAAAGTAAGTAGCTAGGAATGAAGAATGAAGGGGACCTTTTGAAATGATTAATTCGGGTGAATAAGATGTCTGAATGTCTGTCTGTGGTGCTTTGAGTATGAGATTAATATGGCAGTGCAAGCACTTGCGATAGCATTGGCTGTGATGGAAAAGCCTCACTTACTGCTCTGCTCTGCTCTGCCTTTTTATTTAATGTAATAACCCCCCGCAGGAAAAAAAATAATTTAAAATATTTATTAATAAAACAAGATGTCTTGATCAGAACCTATCCATTTAGAGGCAGTTCAATCATTGATAAATTGACTTAAAAAAAACGATTCATCAGGCCACCAAGGTCCTTGGAATGCGCTTGTAATCATGACTGAAATTGGAGAGGCGAGCGAAGCTGCGGGGGGGGGGGAATACTGAAGGAATAATTGGAAATTAGTAATGGGTACATGGGTCATTTCAGAAGGGTTTTCTTGTCATTTCGCACTACAACTTTATCATTATTCCGCACAACAACGGTTGTTGTTGTTGTTATTTTTATTATTATTAATAATAATAATAATAATAATAATAATAAAAATAATAATCTAGATGTGACCATGTGGTAAGTTGTTAAGATGGGAGAGTGGGGGGAGAGGACATTGAGGGAAAGCAAGCCTTGCATACTTATGAGGGTTTCTAAAGTGAAATTGAGAGGACGTAACCGACCAGTGCCCACACCAACCAATACTTCAACCCTAAGTCCCGATCGCATTACAGGGGAACGTGTCTTTGTCGGTGCCCGGTGCATTCCTGTTCTCTCCTCCTCTCTCGCTGTGCTCCTGTGTCGTGGGCCCTGAATGGCACCATGGTTAATTGGATTAAAGGGGGGATTTAATTATAAGGCCATTGTGATCCCTAGCTGTTAATAAAGATGTTTTAAATGGGCCCCCGAGGGCCTGTTGGCATGTCGAAGGAGCTCAACAAAAGAGCAAATTCACGGACGCTCAGAGATGTCGGAACAAGTGGCGCGTGGGCCATGATTAGGAATGTAAGAATGTCCACATCCCCCACCCCCCATTCCAAGTTGATGTTGAAGACAATATTCCAGCTTCTGAGAAGAGCTAACAAGGTCAGGCTGCCTGTTCATAGTTGCATGGCTTTGCTGAGTGTTTACAGGGAATTTAGGCTTTAAAATCTTTCTTTCAAGACCACATAAACGCTTGTCTGGTGTACAGTGAGTTATGGCTCCTTTTTACAAAGTACATATACCTTCTATGTAGAGAGAGAGAGATTTTTGATGCTCTGTTCTTGTATCCACAAGATCTGTGTGTGTGTGTGTGTGTGTGTGTGTGTGTGTTTGTGTGGTTGGGTTTGGTGATCAGTAGAGGTGTCCAGTGAAATCTGCCATGCTGTGTCATGTTCCCACGCTGCCAGGAGCTAGTCTCTATGGGTTGGTCAGTGTGTGTGTGTGTGTGTGTGTGTGTGTGTGTGTGTGTGTGTGTCCGTTGCTCCCTCACTGCAGACCTCCATGTTTAATGCATGAAGCCCATTAACATACATTCCAGCCTCCGCTGATACAAAATGGTTGCTGACTGACAGCTAGCCCTGATTCTGTGAGACCTGATGACTTGCCACTTCAAGAAGACTCTTGAAAGCTGACCCATCTCATTTATTATTTAAAGAGTTGGTTCAGTGGATTTCTAACCTCAATGTTTGTTTTTTCTTCCCTCTTTCTTTTCTTTTTCAGAAGAGGAAGCCAAATCCAAGTCTTCCAACAGCCTTCTACCTCAGGTGTGTTTCATCTGACATGACAGTTATTTCTGTACAGAATATCAATTATATGGGGTTTCTTCTGAGTAAATCAGATTTTGGCCTCTCAAGGGGGTAACTAAAAAGCAACAAGTGTGCTTCTGGTAAACACAATAAATACCCATCTGTGATCCTTATATCTGAGCAGGAATGTTTCCCAAATCAGATTTGATGTGAATTATAGACCTTTGCCATCCTCCTACGTTCTGAATCATTCACGAGTCAATAAAATTATCTCTCATGCCTGAGTGAGTAGTAAAATCTTTTTCTGTCCTGACCGAGGCTAGAAGGAAATGGAGATCCTCAAAGTGGAGGAGTGGTGCTCTAAAGTCCCGAGGGTCCAAGGTCCCTATCAACCCGCAGAGGGTCCTCGCCTGAGAGATCGAGGCCTGGAAGGCTGTAAATCACAGCCTTGGGCAGTGACAGGAGGGCACAGGGGTTAACGCCATCTGGCT
The DNA here is from genome assembly GCA_017657215.1 of Limnothrissa miodon. Classification (NCBI taxonomy): domain Eukaryota; kingdom Metazoa; phylum Chordata; class Actinopteri; order Clupeiformes; family Clupeidae; genus Limnothrissa; species Limnothrissa miodon. The sequence goes on from JAGFZM010003675.1 coordinate 18,981, forward strand.
CTCTGGGTAGAGTAGCCACACTCCCAATCTGCAGCTCTCCACACATTTAATCCTGCCATCCTTTAAGTAGGGGAAAGAAAGAAACAAAAAGCTCTGTTTATTTTGTTTTGTCTCCTCTTGGTTTCTCTCTCTCTCTTTCTTGCTATCTTTCTTGCTATCTTTCTCTCTCTGTTGCTCTCTTTCCTTCTTGCTTTCTCTCTCTCTCTCTCTCTCTCTCGCTCTCTCTCTCTCTCTCTCTTTGTCTGTGTGTGCCTGTCATAAAGTATTCCCGACTGTCCCCACTTCACCCGGCTCCTTCTGTTCTCTTTGGTTTGGCTCAGCTCTGTTTTCTCCTCTTTGTTATCCCTCCCCCCTCCTCTTCCTGTTCATTTCCTCTGGGCCCAAAGACACTAACGCATTTATTCTCCCATCTCATTTGCCTCAGTACCTGCATATTGTTATGGCTCTAAAACGCCTGTAGGTGTTGCATCCATTTGTCACATCTGGCCATTGGAGTGATCGATTTTGCCACAGCCTTAATTAGGAAAAACGAATGCGCCGGCGTCCTTGTCTCCCCCGAGCTTGGTGACGGAAGTGCGGCACCGGTCTGTGACGCCGATGATATGCAGCCGGGGAGGGGTCAGTCACCAGTGGTAATGGATGCAATCAACAAACCTGTTGTGTCCGTTTAGCAGCCTAGGTGTCACAGCAATTATGAGCGCTCTAATTGCCCAGTGCAGCCGTAAGGGCTGTGTGCCTCTGGTGGCTGACAGTGGGGAGCTGTGGAGTGATGGCTACAGGAATAGTTGGGCCAGGTGGCTCACAGATCAGTTTCCAACCCTCGCCGCGCCTCCACCCTCACAGCGTTAACTGGGGTCAAACACCAGGGCAGTATCCTGCTGATATTTTGTTTGTTTGTTTGTTTTTGTTTTTTTGTTTGTTTATGATGTTTTTTATGTGTTTTTCTGGCTATACATGATATGTATAACATATACACATCATCATCCTCCTCCTCTCCATCTCTCAGCAGCGGAAGCCCTCTGCCCCCAGTGACCCTCGACCCCCCTGCCCAAGCAGCGACACCCTTCACCCCCCTGCACCAGTGGTGGGGCCTGGACGGCACAGGACCCCCGGAGGTGAGTGTGATAAAGTACATACTTCAGATGTGGTTAGACCATCCTTCGCATACTTCCCTCACGCATTGTGTTGGTTTCAGCTCAGTCTGACCTATGCACAGCATGGTCAATAGCACAAAAAATAAATGAAATGAAATGATAATGCAAAATACTAAAATGGAGGTTCAAGCAAATCACAAACCAGCACTCTTACTCAAGTAGAAACAGAGTCACACAAAAAGGCATTGGTGTGAGTTCTAACATTTTCTCACCAGTGTTAAAATTAGGTTCAATTATACACTTTCAGAATCCACATTGGGAAAAAAAAACACCCTTAGGTTATTGTGGATTTTGATGTCAGTCAAAAATTCTGATTGATTTTGATGTCAAAAATTCACGCTCATTCATGGGGCCAGGTAGAAGATCAGACCACTCTTATCCTCTTTTGAAGTGGGGCCTGATTCTTCCGCATTGATCAGCGTGGCCTGCTATTGCCTCATTGGAATTCCTTGGCAGGGACTCGAGCCTGATGTTGTGAGTGATTGACAGTCCCTTGGCTATTCAGACAGAAAACCGTTTGATTTTGATGGGTGGCGCCGCATCCCCAATCGAAAGATGGTATCTTTGGTACCCCAGTCTCGCTTCACAGAACACGTCACAGCACTTCACCAAGATCCAAAAGTCCCATCGTGACACGGAACCATTGCGGTGATTTCTGTGCATTCTCTACTGGCACAGAGATTCATTAGAATACCAATGAGCAAACACTAGCAACACATTCATTCCCCATTTCCCCATTTCTGTTCCGCTCTTTGGCTCTGGTGTCAGTGCTCCCTTTCTTTCCGTTTCTCTCTTTTACTCTCCCTCTCTCTCTCTATTTATCCCTCTCTCTCTCTCTCTCTCTCTCTCTCTCTCTCTCTCTCTCTCTCTCTGCCCCACTATAAAATACAATGATAGAGAGATCATAAGAGTGCAGAGAAAAGAGGGATGAAGAAAGCTAAAAAATTAGTCCTAATGAGCATCGGTACAGACAGCAAAGCAGCACACAAGGAGTATGAGCACACAAGGAGAATGAAGGAGAGATGGAGAGAGAAATGAGGGAAGGAAGAAAGGCAGCATGAGCACATAGGAACAAGGGAGAACAAAGATGACACAAAGATGCAAGAAGAAATGGATGAGAGAAAGAAGGGAAATGAGATGAGAGAAAAAAAGCTGTAAGAAAAGAAGACCACAGAGAAAGATCACACAGAGGAGGAGAGAGAGAGAGAGATGGTAGTGTATCTAAGGAGCCTGTGATTCACACTGTGAATCCAACTCTCCTCTCCTCTCCTCTCCCTTCGTCTTTATTTCTGTGTTTAAAGCAGCTGTCTCAGAGGCAGCGGGATTAAGGCCCTGCTCACGCGCTTCACAAGCCCCACTGACAGAAATGTCCCCCTTCACCCTCCGCCGCAAGGCCCCCTGGCCTATCCCCACTCTCCCTTCCCCCAGCGAGGCTGAGCCAAAGTGGGGAGCAGCCGCAGGAATCTGGCCTCTGTCCTGGAGCTGAGATGGAGCGCTGCCATGTCGGCAGCAAGAGCAGAGTGCACAAGCACCTGTCAAATACAGAAAGCAAAAACACACACACACACACACACTCATGTTCCCCACTCTCTTCAGTTTAATTTCCCACATTGAACATGTCTTTCACACATACAGCTTTACACTTGTGCACTTACATAAACACACACATGCATACTCTTGTACGTGTATGTACTGTAGAAGGAACATACAGCACATGCACGTTTATTTTTGCTGTGTGTGTTTGTGTGTGTGTGTGTCTGCTGTCAGTCTATCTGAGTAGCTAATGGGTAACTGAATACTTGTTGGCACAGATCATTGTGACCTAGACTTCCATAATGTTAATTCATCCCAAGTATTCATGATCCCCCAGACCTTTTACTCAGTGGTTGATGTAGGCACACACACACACACACACACACACACACACACACACACACACACAC
>JAGFZM010003676.1:0-14959 GCA_017657215.1 Limnothrissa miodon
GGTTTGAGGTATGCAAAGGTGCCGCAAATTCAGAGTAGGTTGTGATTTATAAAGGGGAAACCAGCATGGAATGTGTGTGCACACGGTTTTATAATTCTGAATATTTTTGTGCATGCACATCGTGAGTTCCGTGCGTACGCCATCTGGCGTAAATCCCGTGCAAAGTTTTATAAATGAGGCCCTTGGACTTCAGGAGAACTAGCAAGCCATTCTGAAGCAGGCAGAAGTGATTCTAAATTTCAGGACAAGGAGTCAGAATTTCGGCATTTCAGACAAGCCATGAAATGGGCTCAAAGTGTTAACAACCAAACTATTCTTTTAAGAGACAGACTGAGAAAGTCCACTGTACTGTACTGTACGCCACACAGAAAGGTTTATCATAGTGCACTAGGGCTGCACGATTTTGAGAAAAAAACCTAATTGCGTTTTTTTCTGACAAATATTGCGATTGTGATGCGATTTTCGCGTTGGTAGTGTTTCCTCTGGATCTGGCCATGGCATGTCGACATATTTTACATTTAGCACTCTTTTGCTTCACATCGTTCTTCGCGAATCCAAAATAAGTCCAAACAGCTGAAGTACCACCCTTCTTGTTAACCAAGTGCTCCCTCGCTCCCTCTCCCGTCACCGAAGAAGTGCCTTCGGCCATTTCTGCGCAGTTACAAGCTTTTTCTATTGGCCATTGGCTTTCTATCGAGGTACACGTTGTGCGTTAGCTGCTTTGCTGCTGACAGAAAGCTGGTGCACTGCATACAACCTTGTTTCCATTGCCATTTCTAATTGGCCAGCAAGCCAGGAACGTGAGATTTGACCATTTTGACTAAAAGGGTTGTCACTCAAATATCAGAGGCGAGGGAAAAAAACTCAAACTCCTGAGGTTAGGTTATTGCGGGAGTTAAAACCTCAATATCAATGCGATAAAGGTTAATCGTGCAGCCCTATAGTGCACTATGGGCTTATCTGGCCAATCCCTAATGCAAATATAAATCTGTTCCAGTCAACCCTCGCAAACAATGGATAATATGAATAAAGTTGATGAGAACTGTTTTATATTTTATATTTGTGTTTTTAGCACTGTCTATATAAGCATTCAGCTTGTAAGAACATGATAGAGCATGATCACAATCTTTTTTTGTGTTCTTCTTACTAGTATTGGGCCAGCTATAACAATAGCTGGGTTTCCATTTAACATTTTTTATTTAAGAAAATTTCAGCAAGAATATATATATATATATATATATAAACAGTCATATAAAAACAGAATGCTGGGCCTGAACCTTTGTAATTATATATATACTTAGGGCCCTATGCAATCCCAAATTCCATTTTATTTTTTCCTAAATTCCACTTTTTCCATTTTTAATGAATTCTGAATTCTGTGTTTTTACGTTACAATCACATTTAGTTCCCTTAATAAGGCACACCGTCCCATCCCAAACTTAGTTCCAACCTCTGTAACTCTGTGTCCATATGTCACAGAAACATACATATTCTTCAAGAAAAAACTTGAGGGTGTCACCTTTCCAATGGTATGAGGACCATCCCTGAGTTTAAAACTATGTAGGAACTGTCAAGCTTTTAATTTGGGTATGCCGTTTTTTTTTAAATAGGAAAAATAGGAGCGTCCCTTCACAGGTTAATAAGTGTCTAATTTTGGAGTGCATGGGGAAAAAAGCTAAAATTTCAATATTAAATTGAAATTCAATATTAAATATCAATATTTAGCTTTAAAAGTCAATGACAAACACAACCACACATATCAAATGAACATTTAATTTCATTTTTAACACATATAGAAATATATGTTATGGCCACTGTTAACTCAAAAGTAGATATCCAAAAATAGTTTTTGGGGAAAAAAAAGTCCACTACAACTTACAGCTCAATTTCATTAACTTAATAGGCTACAACTTAACAGCATTTGCAGAAAAGTTGTTGGCCAGATGCATGATAATTGTTTGGATATAGCTCTGCCTGAAATCTGTCAGTCAATCGCAAAGATTCTATAGCGCTCCGCTCTAAAATCTTTGGTTAATCGTGTATTTAAAACTTTTTAGAAGATGCTGGTTTTGCAGCAGAGGCTGGCTACGTTTAGACATACCGGTATCTCTCGCATCTGTGAGGATTGGAAACAAACTCACATGATTAACAAGATATGGTCTCTAGGCAACCTAGGAGACTCATTGAAATTGAAATTGAAAGTTGTGACAAAAGTGGGCAGAAACCGTGTTTGTCTTGTAAGTGGGCGATCGCATTTATTTTGTGAACGCGGAAATGCCCGAATTTTGTTCGATTCCGTGTTTATCAGTGAATTCCGATTTTATGACTAGATTCCGTCCGCCTTTACCGCATCGCGGAAATCATAGGGCCCTATATACTGGCACACACCCGAAGGTTACTTGTGTCATGCTCTCCACACAACCAAGCCTCACATTCCCCAGATACACACGTTGCTCCCAAACTCACCTGGCTGTAGGTCACTACTGACAGGTTGTTTTGCAGGTTGTTTGTAGCTAGAGACACAGAGTTGTGTGACAGTCCATTTTGCTCAGGCTGGATGTGCTGCAGGCCTCCCTCCCAGCCTGCGCCGGGCCCCTTTAGACTGCCGTCGCTGTGTTGGTGTTGGTGCTGATTCTGGTCGGCGATGTCTCCTCCTCCACCACCTCCTCCCCCGCTGTCCTTGTTCTTCTGTGGCGAAGCGAAGGGGTTGAAGTCTCCCTCCAGGTTGCGGTGAGGCTGCGTGTTGAACTCAGGCTGGAAGGAAGACAACTGCTGGGTCACGCCAAGGAGGCCCCCCACCTCTACGCTCAAGATCACCCATATGACGTCTGGAGACGGGAGAGAGAGGGAAAGAGAGTCTAGTTTTAACTAGACTTTGTGCAACACAGGCCATCCTCCAGAACTTGACTCACACCCTCAAGAAAAAAGCAACCTTTTATTGGAAGGCAAATGTTGTAATCCTGTAGCCAGGCGATTAAAAATCCCAGGCTCTCACTAAACCAAGGCTCCAGAAGCATAACTTTCTCATTAAGAAATGCTTTTTGGACATTAATTGGCAAGCAATTAATCTAATAAGTCTAAGTCTAGTCTATTCTGTCAAGTGTATGTGACAAACAAACTCATTCACATTCTCAGTGCCTGGCAAATATGTGACAAGTAACATGGACATTTCATACAGACATTTTTGCTACTCCAAAATCTAACTCTCAGTTTGCAGAGCAAAAAATCTGTTTAACACAAAGTTATGGACATATTATTATGCTAATTAATGCATTGACAGACAGACAGCGTTTGTAACAAATCTATTCATATCCACTAGTAACGTTTAATCCAAAAAAGTGAAATGCTTCTGGTTGACCCTCTAATCGAAAGGATAACTTTCTGCCTTCTCACCGCCATAGAACAGTCCTGTGGCAGTGCACATTCTCCACTGGCCCTGGTACATGCCGGGGGTCACTGGGCTACGCATCTGTACACTGACATCAGAGATCTCCTGTGGATCCAGCGAGCGCACCATGACGATGTTAACATGACCAAACTGATCTCCTCCAACATACTTTAAACAAACTCCTGGGGGCCACGTCTCTGTGCCTGCAAGACAATAATAAATATGCTTTGGTATTGATGAATTTATAAGATGATTTCAAATAGCTACAATGATCCTCACAAATCTTTCAGATCAGTAAATGAGTATGATTAAAATGTACCTGTGTTTTGTATTCTCCAAGTTTTCGTGAATGGTGTGTCTGGTGGTACTGACTCGCCCTCCCCAATAGTGACATCCTCCACAAAGGACATGGATGGTGCTGTGATGTTAGGACTCTCAAAATCATAGTAGGCTCCAATGGCTGCTTGAAGATTCCTTTACAGAAGATCATAAACACCATTCATAAAACAATTACACAAGGAATGATAATGTTCTTGTCGACATGGGCCTTCGTGCTGCTAACGACGATTCTGAATCACTGAACTTATCTAAAAATGTACCGATATTTCTATAGGAATACAGGTTACCAATTTACTGAATAAATACAAAAGGATTCGAAAGACCAATGTGCTAATTTTAGTAAGCGCATTCCTAGACTAGGCGTCACGTGACTAAGTTCGCCTAATGCCGCATGCAAGTTCATTCCAACAACATACAATGTATGAGTAGCGTATCTCTGCTGACTCAACGATCAGAGATGCTTGACATTTCCCAAGACCCTAACAACAACTTGCGTCCTATGCAAAACAATCTGCTGTTTCAGGCTCAGCACACACTAGCTTTACATCTGATATAGTGGCAAGCTCTCACTACTCAACGTAGCCACTAGCTATAATTTTCTTTAAATCTTTGAAAATAAAAGATCAACTGAAGACGAGACCTATGACTAAACGTAAAAACTAAAGTAGAGGGCATTACAAAGCAAATCATTAACTGGGAAGGTGAATTCGAACAGTTTAAGATTTGCAGCTGCACGATGTTACGTAATGTAACTGCGGCTCATGTATTGGGCTTTGGAATCGTGCCATCAACCGACTACGTTATCTGTCAGTCTAGCCGACCAAAACCACGAGGATGAGATTTTTTTTTCATATAATATTTTTAGTAATACATAAACTGAAAAGGGCAATTTTATTGGCCAACTTTAATAGGATACAGAGTGACAGTAAAACTATCTGAAACAAGTTAGCTAACGTTAGCTAACGCTCGACAGCTGACGTTACGTCGGGGAAACCCTACCCTTCAGTTCCTGAAACGAACAAACTAGCCAACAAGCTAACTTGGTCGGTAACAGAGCTAGCTTGGCCGCTACGAGTCCAGTTACCAAATGATCATGTATGACAATTATTGCTTCAGGGACTGTTCTTCTGTAGCACAACTCTACACTAAGTGGCCACAAGTGTTTAATAAAAAAACATATAGGACAGCTATATAAAAACCCTGCATGTTTTATCATCCAGCTAGCGTTAGTTAACATTAGCCACCAATATTTTGAATTTGCCTACCATGAGTGTCTGTCTAGAAAACAAGCTTTCTACAGGAGGTCAAATGCTATCCTGTTAGCTAACATGGACTACTGTAAAGAAACAATTAGACCTTCACTTCACCTCTCGAAACAAGGACGCTAAAACAAATCTATAGTAACATAGAAGTAATGTCTTAAATGATTCAGTACAATGACGATGGGGATGACGGAGGTTAAACAGGCAAACGGCTAGCGTTAACATTAGCTAACGCTGGAGGCCTCACATCCTCGAGCTCACCAGTTAGTCATATCCAAGAAGAAGGCGCAGCCAGCAGGGTTAAGTTGAAAGCCCAGAAGTCTTTGGAATTCGGTGATTAAGATATCTTTGTCAGTTGTGCCCATGCAGCTAAATTTCTGCATGAGCTCCGGGTCTAAATCTATGTCCATACCCTCCATCGCGGGTGCCCGGGTACAGCGACAGGGTTCCTCTTTTAATTTAGTCCGAGGCCTCAACCAGTCATAACAACAAATCCAAAAACAACGGGAGTGCGCATGACATTACAGTGGCTGACTATGGTGCGTTCAGACTGTACAGATGGATCAGGAATTCTCGTTCTTGCTACGAACACCGCTCTTCCTTGTACACGCCCACTTTACCCCCAAATCCAGAACAATCATTACAATGGCAATAATAACAATAGAGTGTAGATATAACAGTAGAGTATCCAGAGTCAACGATTCTATGAGTACATCTGAAAAGGCTTGTCTTCATAGTCACAGACTTCCCTTGTTTGAGGATAGCCAAATGTAGGCCTAGGCTTCAACAAAGGTTGGAAATATTCTATATTGATCTTTTTTGGGGCAAAGGAAAATTGTGTTTAAAACGGTATTTATATGTAAACTAGTTCCACATCTAGGCTCTGCTCCAAATTTGACCTGATTTTACGAGTCTTGTTTTAAGACTCTTTGGCCATAGCCTCCTCATATGAAAACCAATGAAACATTACAGATTGTTAATTAAAAATATAGATCTAGTACCATTTCTAAATTACCATACATTTCTAAATGTAAACTATGGCATGTCTTTGTTGTTTGTCTAGAGATAAAACACCTACCAAAGGCAAATTCCTTGCAAGTAGACCTCTCCCCTAATTTAGGAGCCCCAAAGGCCACATCATTACAGTCCCTAAAGGCCACATCATCACTGAGGCCCCTGTTCACCTTCCACTTTTTCATAATCTCCCTCTGTTCATTACAACAGCTGCACTGCATACAGTAACATATCAGATCAGTGCCCACTTACTAGGAACGGGCAGCTATCAAGAAATATAAAGTATAAAAAAACGATATTTGTAGTAGTCTAGTAACATGGTGTACGCAGTTGCAAATATATTTAAAAATAAACTTTTAAATGTTTTTTTGTCGTGCTGTACCTCTACAAAATATTCAACAGATGGCAGTAAAGTGCACAGTTTACAAGAGTGGAGAGTGGTGTGCGCTTTGCATGTTTCTCGCAGTGTCTTATGGGATGTTGGAAGACTGAAAAGATGGAATGACCGGCGTGAAAGTGTCCGACGAAGGGAATGCCGAAGATGCTAAATGGTGGGAAATGTCAAAAACGTAAATCGTAGTCAAACGCTGAAAACGAGGAGGATTTTTTTGACCAGTTGAAAACTCGAATAGAAATGGCTGGGATAATCAAAAAGCAGATCTTGAAGCATTTGTCGAGGTAGGCAAAGCAGAGATTCCCATTAACGTGACTGTTTTTGTGGTGATTTTGTGGGTAAGATCGATTGATTTTAAAAACGCATTGTTGATGTAGGCTACATTAGTAATTGAATGCCAGGTTGATAACGTTATGTTCACAAGAAAAGACGTACCATGGCGCATAACGTTACGTTACATGTGTGTTTACTTGTGGCTTGTTTGCTAGTCAAAGCTGCCTAGCTGGCTTGCTTGAAGTCTGTAGGCTATGTCTAATCTAGCTTTAGGATCCCCCGAATTTTCATGAGCCTCCGAGCATCATTGAAAAATCAAGTTGATTGGTTGGTGCACTAAAGGACGGCGTATTACATCTAACGTTATAAAATGATCACAAGAACTTACTCCGCAGTGTCATCAGCAATGTTTATTTTTCTCTCAATTCATGGCGTTGGTATGATTGTCTATAGGCTCTGTTTGTAGTTGAATTTATTGTTCTGTTTTATGCTCGCAAATGTTAAAATACAATTCTTGGTCTTGGTCATCTTGGTAAACGAGGTCCATTGATCTTAGTGGAAACTCTCCTTATAACGAGATGATAAACGCAACGCATTGTTATTTTATCAGAGGTGGTTTGTGTGCAGCAATGACAGAGATGATGCTATCCTTCATCAAAACTAGTTCATAAATTAAAAAAATAAAAGCGGCTGACCTTGTGCCAAACCCATTAAATTCGGCCCGTCGGTACCACTGAAGACAGTAACCTTCTCCTTGGGTTTTTGGTAAGGTGTGCCACCTCGAGTAAAAAAAAAAAAAAAAAGGCATTGCCTTAAAGGTAACTTTTTGTGTCGTATCAACCTGTCCTTTATATGCCTGATTAGAGTTTTAATATAGGTAAAAAAAAACCCCCTAACTTAATAGAACCCCCCGCCCCCAAATTTGTTGCACATTTTGTAGTGTCATGTATACAAATTTTGTCATGACAAAACAGGGTTTTCCCAGCACTTAATAGTTAAGGTGGCCTCCCACCTTCACAAGGTCCCTGGGAAAGTGTAATATTTTGTATTGTGTGTGTTATTTCAAAACTTGTGGCTATCTGTATAGAGTTAGTAAGCTTAGGCTATGTGTTAGCATTTCAAATATTTAGCATTTATTTTTGAGTGAATTAAATTATGTTTTGGGGACTCAACAATTTTTTTTTATCTCAAATCGTAGGCATCTCTCCTTGATCAGCTAGCTTTCTGCCCCCTAAATACACTATGAAAAACCCCGGTCTCGAACATCAACACAGGGGTGAACAGGCTGTTTAAGGGAGTATGACGGTAGGGGAAAAAGGGTTAGTAAGCAACTCAGGATGGTATTTGGCAGTTCATCTAGACGTAAAGGAGTGGGTACAGTCCTTCAGAGACACTGAAGTACACATTCTTGACTAGGATGGTAGGTGGTGTGGATGGTCCATGTGACTCATTGTCACATGATGAGGGGGGTGGTCTACCATTCTCATTTACTCCCACAGTTCAGGGATACATCTCCTTATTCCCAATCCAGTCCAATTTCCTATACTGAATGCCTTACCATGCCTTACTTAGATTACCATGACCTCCCTTACGAAAATTAACCATGGTTTACCATGGTTTATGGTTATTCATGGTTTTCATGTTTTTTTGGGTAACCATGAAAACCATGGTTTTTGACTATGGTTTAATCATGGGTTCACTGCAGTTAAATCATGGTATAATCTTGGTTATAAACCATGGTTTTTATTTACCATGGTATTTCCAAACCATAGTTTTTCCAAACCATGGTTTTCTTATTCACCTTTCTCTATTAATCTGGTTTTACAAAAATGTAGTGCAATAACTCCTGAATGGTCCTCAACCCACTCCACTGTCCATGCCACTGCCTCCCTGCTGAGGGTCACCCCTGCCCTCCACTGCCTGATCCTGCATCTCTGGCTTCCTGGGCGGTCTGCCTTCAGCTCACAGATGACCCTGACATGATTGTTACAGCCTCTAGCTGGCCCCTGGCTTGACTGCGCCTAATGACATGGGACTATATCCTGGGATTCTAATGGGACTCCTATATTACTGTACTTTATTTACCAAAATTTTCTTGTAATATGTATCTAATGGAATAATAGTGGACTACTCACCATCTAAGAGACTGAAAACCTGCCCTAGGCAGTTGGGTTAGCCCCTTGAGCCGTCGGAACTGCCCAAGGTTTCTTCCTCTACCATAACAAGTAAAAACAAAAAACGCTGCGAGGGAGTTTTTCCTTGCCCCTGTTGCTCATTGGGCCTCTTGTGTTAAGCGCTTTGTGACATGCCTTTTGTAAAAATGCGCTATATAAATAAAATTGAATTGAATTGAATTGAATAATTCACACATCAAACAATAAACAGCCTAATTGTAACAGCAAATGTAATCAAAATCCTACTTAATGCTTCTGGCTACCAAAAGCCAAAAAAAACAGGAGACTCAATCTCTAAAGAATTTGTAATTTATTAATAAAATGGAAACTCTTTATTCCTGGATGGAGTACCTGATTCCAGCTTCAACCCTAGGTGTATGAGAGAGGAACAGAGAGACAGATATATAGATATAAAACAGAACGATTGCTTGCAACAATTAACACAATTAACACTGTTGAATACACTTTTAACTTACCGAGTTTTCTTGTAAATCTTGCTCTCATTATTCAATTTGTTTCTTACAGCTCCCCTCAGTGCGTCAAGGTCGGTGTTTGGAAACTTCTTTAAAGTGTAATCTGCAAAGTAATTTGACAAATAAATCCCAAGTGTTAACAAACTTTAAGACAAAACATTCAAAAGGCCAGTTTCTTTTGAGACCTATCTATAGGAAAACATTGATAAAACATAAACGGAATAGCAAGTAGGCATTGGTTAGCTATTCACCGTATTCCTGAGGGCAACACTGTAGCAACCGTAGAGGGGCATTACTTCCGGTTGTGCTATTGTCAATGTAAACTGTATATTAGCAACCACTGCTTTAACAAACAAAAGTGGCCCATTTCTCATTTTCCTCTGAATAAAGTACACATCTACAGTACATGAGTTGATTAAGTAAGTTATAAGGTACCATATACTTTCAGTACATGAGACATGTACAGTTTAGAACAAGGCAATCAGAGATGGCAGACTTCACCCCCCAGGTATCTCCAAAACGGTTACTTTTCAGGCAGGGGCAAAAGACGCCATAGTTTCAAAGCAGCTGAACCTAGTGTTGTCATGCTTGCTATGCCACCTTTAAATGGCATGGCAGCTGAACCTAGCGTTGTCATACTGACTATGCCACCTTTGATATTCTTCCTAGTGTGTTAATATTATCCATATTTGAAAATAATTGAGTTTAAATGGACAATGACATATGTCTGTGAGAGAGGTGTGCAAGGGTCCACCTTAGATCAGCTTAGGCTAAGTGTTTTAACACCAGTACCCTATACAAAAAACAAAGCTACCTTCATAATAGAGTACTGTATCCGTTTGTCAGAAGATCTCAGTGAGGGTCTGTGTACAGGAACACCTGATCCACACCACCATTTCCCACAAGCTGCTTACTGAAGGACACAGGAAAATAAAAGTTAACAGTTGGCCTTTTATATCAAGATCAAGGTAATTTATTCAATATTTTAAAATGGATCGTAAAAATTGATTTTTGTTCTTTTTGGTAGCAACATATGATTTTGAGTAAAAAAATTGAACATTTTAGTCAGAATTTGTATGACCATATTTATAAACTCAGGTGGCAATGCAAGGTCATCTACTCACATTCTGCTTGTAACACCTTACTTGATCTGTGTCTGCTTCTGGGTTACTTGCTAACTTTATAGATTTAAATAGGCTATATGTTATATAGAAAGTCAAATAAAGCTCTGCTGGTAGCCTGTATGACTGAAGTACTGGTAATGGTGAGCTTAAGATGAATGTAATTCATTGATAAAGCTGGACCATGTAAGATAAGCAACTCCTTTGTCTGCAGATGGTGTGGTGGCATTAGATGCAGTGTTGTTAGGAAAACAATGCTAATGGTATGTGTGCTAGCTGTACAACAACATTGGACAACCAGTTAGTTTTGTATGCCATTTGCGTTACACGTCACCACCCTGCCCTCACAATGCTAAGTCGACATCTCGGCAATAAGACTAGGGTCTGAGACGGGTTTTGTGGCCACCTGACCCCATGTTGGTCAGTGTGAAGGTAACAGACGACATGCAAAATTTTGGTATTAAACCAGGATACTCACCAGTGTGAACAAGCCTAGTGATTGCAATGGTGCTGGTTTGTGAGTTGTGAAAGGCATTATTGTGACAGTAATGTGAGGACTTTGTTCTGTGCCCTGTTTGTCTCCTGATTTAAAGTGAATGTTGAATCAGTTTTTAACTTTACTGACTGCTTTTTAATAAGTAAAAATAACAAGAGAAAGGAATGTATGGCATTGTATTATAGTCAAATATAGCTCAGGTGAATGGCCCACCTTTTTGCACAGGAAGCCCCTTGTTTTTAAGTCTTAAACTCAGTCATCTTTCTTAATTTGAATTTGTCGCTTAATTCAGTGCCTGCTGCCTCCATCAAGGCACATGCTTGTTGCAGAGCCTGTTCCAAGTCAGAGCTGAGTTCCTGCCAGGAATTCATTGAGTGCAATCATCACAGGGCTGCTTTGAAGGCGAATGTGGGGAATTATGTCATGTGCTATCAATATGTTCAGGCATCCAGCTGACAAGACTGTTTTTTCACACAAACCTGATAACTTACTTCTGGAAACCATAATCAAATGAGAAAGGTAGTTCAGTAGGCCTTGTTGGTAGATTATAGACAGTTTGGTAAGCAAATAAACCAGTGCCTGAGCTTATGCTGACCGACTTGTTGATGTTATAATGGGTTGGTTTGTACTGTAGTTTGTTTGTTTGTTTGTTTGTTTGTTGTAGTTTAGTTGTTTTGTGATGCAACGGTTTATCTCCATTTCATCACGAGGCAATGAGGTAGTATAGGCCAATTCATCTTAAAGGCTTAGAAAGGTTCCCACTCATTGAAGGCTGCCTCAGAGGGATGCTATGGTTCATGTACAGTAGATGCAAGAGATGGTGGTTTCTACCTCTGAAAGCAGAATGCTGCAATTCCTGCTTTGTGGCATGTCTTGGCAGTGGTAGTCATCTTGGCTATTCTACTCTATTTGTTGATAATGTGTATTCTGTGTGGGTGGGTGGGTGGGTGGATGGGCACATGTGGGTGTGTCCAGTGTTTCCCCTCACGGCAAGCAGACCGGAGACTTCTGCTCCAAATCCTCCCTAACCAATGTACACCACCCCCTAATAACCCTTATCCCTGGATGCATGTGGTGCCTCTGTTAGAATTGATGTGCAATATTGAGATGCAGGTCTGGCCCCATGAAAATGGCCTCCCGTTCAAAGCCTTGAGTCTATAGCTTGTGTTCACTGAGAGCCCCTCTGAAAAATGGTAAAGCGTGTGTTAGTTGAGGTGGGTATTGTTTGGACTTAGGACTATATTGCTAAACCAACTATTCACCACAACATTTGCATCAACTCTGGCTCCTTGTCTCTTGCTCCCTCATGGGTAGCCAGGAACTTAGGTATTATGATTGACGACTAGCTAACCTTCAATGACCATGTTGCTTCTGTTGCCCGGGCCTGCCGCTTCGCACTATTCAATATCAAAAAGATCAGACCATACCTAACTCAACAAGCCTCCCAATTGCTGGTTCAAACTATGGTCCTCTCACGCCTTGACTACTGCAATGCCCTTCTGGCAGGACTTCCTGTCTGTGCCGTCAAGCCACTTCAGATGATCCAAAATGCTGCGGCGCGTCTCATCGTCAATCAGCCGAAAAGGACGCATGTCACCCCTCTGCTAATCGAGCTCCACTGGTTGCCTCTGGCGGCTCGCATCAAATTCAAATCACTGATGCTGACTTACAAAGTGCCTAGAGGATCTGCCCCTTTTTATCTAAGCGCTCTCATAAAAGCTCAAGCTACCCCCCGACAACTCCGGTCCTCCAATGACTGTCGACTGGCAGTCCTGGCACCTCGCCCAAGGCAATCCAGACTCTTTTCATGTGTCGTCCCGCGCTGGTGGAATGACCTACCAAAAACAATCAGAACAGGGCCATCTCTGGAGGCCTTCAAAAAGCTCTTAAAGACCCAGCTATTCAGAGAACATCTTCTATCCTAGCACTAAATTGAACTGAAGCACTATTCCCTAGCACTATGCTCTTTAAGGTTTCTGCTATGTAGCTTGATTGTTATCCTCTTTTTGTAAGTCGCTTTGGATAAAAGCGTCTGTTAAATGCATAAATGTAAATGTAATTGTGTGCTTCACGTCAGTGTGTGTTATACTCATGTGTTATACTCATGTCAGTGATGCCCGACATGGTGTGATATTACACTTGTGATAAAAGGAGCCCTATTGCATGCTAAAATGCAAATTTTATAGGCTGGCTGCTATGTTTTACAGGCAAATTGTTTCAGTTGTGATGTGTGTGTGAAGCACTCAAAATGGCTATAGGATGGGAGCACCCAGTCTATTGTGCATTGATGCATTGTGTGTCTCTTTCTCTGCCAGTTAACTGCCATGTCATAACCATTTCACCCAGCTTCATATGAAACTTGGTGCGAAGCTAATGATGGGCATTCAGGGGTGAAAAGGGTAATATTTTTGCCAGTCTAATTTAACACTATTAGTTGTAGAGCACTCATTAAGGCATGTTATCTGAACAATTTTTCACTACATTTTTGTAATGTAAAAACCTACTAAGATGAAAACAAATTCTCTAACAATGCATTTAGTAACTTGCATCAGATGCAGTAACTTTATAAAGAAAAATGGAGATGGCAGACATTTTCTGTGAATTCTAAATTGTCTTAATGTTACTCAGAAATGTATCTATATCAGTCATCCAGTAGGTTTTCCGTGCATATCCTGGTAAGTGGTTGGTCATGTTACTGCTTTGCTATCTGTGTTCTAAGCCAGCCAGCCAAATACCTGTCAAATCAGTTGTATGATGGCATAGTGCAATCGTTAATAAAATGTAGATATGCATTTTGTGAATTACTTTTACATGCATGAAAATGCACTAAATTATATATAGTGCCGTAATAGTATGTAGTACTATTAGGGTTTGTACTTATAAAATAATGCTTTGAAAATTGTGTAGTACACCAGGAGTTGGCTAATTAAAAATAACACTGGCCTGATAGCTGTACTCTAAGCCTTATGCTGAAGCTGCTTTGTCACTACTTTTAAAATGAGAAAAAAACATCCTCAGGAAAAAACAGTTTTGTATGAGTTGACCTGAACACTGAAAAAGAAGGATGTTTAGCCTACAGGCTTTTCCAAATCAAGCCGCATCAACGCAGCACTAGCTATAGCTGAAAATGGAGACTTTTAGTGTAGGGTGATGGAATGAGTTTGTTAAGAAGGTGTAGCTGAAATGACTGAGCAGCTGAGAGCAGTACGCCTGCTTGTTGGCAGCTGAGTTGGCTATGGCCAGATTGTTTTACACCTGGACCATCATGCAATGTGCCCATTCCATCAATCACAGGGTAAGCACAGGTGTTATTAATGGCTGTCAATTAGATTTGGATCAATTGTGGAGTACATTAAACACCTGCGTACTCCACAATTGTTTTTTCACTGCTGTGAAAGAGGCCCATTCAAAGCCAGTTTGGGTGTGGTGAACCTTTAGCAATTGGTTATGAAGGCTATTAGATCTCTCTCCCATTAGAAAAAAAATGTGATGAATAGAGAGTGTCTAGTGTGTCGTGTCTTTGACCCCCCCCCCCCCTCTCTCTCTCTCTCTCTCTCTCTCTCTCTCCCTATAGTAGAGAGAACATATTTCCTATTTAAACCTATTATAACCCATATAAACCTATTTAAAATGCATCCTGCCATGCCAGGAGGCCTCGTCTTGAGAGAGTGACACACTTTTATCATTCTCTCTCCTTGGTTTCTTTTTTAAAAAGTCTGGCTTTCATGGGTCCCTGTTTCGAGTTGGGGGAGAGTGGCTATACAGGCCTAGCCAGCTACACAAGGGCTATTTTTGTTGTTGGCTGCCAGGTCTCTGTGGTGTCTTGGGGGCATGCTGGCTTTCTGAGAGGGCAGAGAGAGGGGGGTAGTGCTCCCACGGCTGGGTGAATTACACTAGGAGCAGCCTCGAGGCACTTGCAAATGGAGGCCTAATCTCATTACTCTACAGCCTGCCACTGACTGTCATTGTGATGGGATGCATAGAGAGTGTGTGTGCATTTGTGTGTGTGTGTGTGTGTGTGTGTG
>JAGFZM010003676.1:15059-34698 GCA_017657215.1 Limnothrissa miodon
GTTGGGGGGGGGTGTGGGGGGGGGGGGAGAGGGGGGGGGGGTCTGTGTACACTGTAGGTTGGATTGTCATATGTTAGGGTCATGGGTGAAGGGTTGTGAAGGGTCATGCATAGGGTCATATGTGTGTGTGCACACCCGGTTTTGTGTGTGTGTGTGTGTGTGTGTGTGTGTGTGTGTGTGTGTGTGTGTGTGTGCGCGCGCGCATCTGTGTGACGCATCCCCAACCCCATACCCTCATCAATGATCTCATCTCATATAGGCTTAGCCCTCAGACAAACAAAGGAAGACAGGGAACTCTGACATGTTCTCTAGAAGCCTTTGGCCCACTCCTCCTGCCCTTTTGCTCCAACAGCAAAAACACTGTTGTGTTGTGTTGTGTTGTGTGTCATAGCGTTGCACTGTGACTGTCGTTGGCGAGGGTTTTGTCAAGCCGAGTTGCTGTCGGCTGTTTTTGACAAAGACCTTTTACACAGTAAGTTACTCATATGTTTGCTCATAACGTGTGCTATGAAATTCAGTTAACACCTCTGGCTGAGTGATCAGTTAACACCTCTGGCTGAGTGATCAGTTAACACCTCTGGCTTAGTGATTTTAGTCTAGTGGTTGTAGTGATGGATATACTCCCTAGTTATGGTGTATTTTATAGGGTAGAAATACTGATGACATAGTTGCATAGCGTAATTTTATGCTGCACTGGAACACTGTGGTGGCAGTTAAGTATCCCTTGATTAATTGAAACACACATGGTCCTCTAGATCTTCAGTGTCCTCACAAATTTACTGTAGCTCCAAAACAATAACCTCTGCCTGTCAAGACAACACAGCTGCTTGTTAGGCAGAAAAGCACTGAGGTTGGCTGCATTCCAGAGTCATTCATTCTGAACCACATTCCACATTCCACAGTGGCTTGCCCTTCCCTTATTCTGGAAAAAGTTGCCCCAGTATGATATCAATAACACAATAACAGAAAACTTGGTAATCCATTGGTAAAAGTGGGACACGTGCTCAGGCCTGTCAGTGAAGCATATAGGGCCATTCCAGCCCTGACATCTATACCATGCAAATGCTTACTGGGTTTGAGGTTAAAACAACACAAACAATCAAACAAAAAAAATGACAAAAACACTCAGCTCATCAGTCATTTCTTGGTTAGAGATAGACATGCCTCAGCTTGTTTTTTTTTTTATTTGTTTTTCCAGGTTTACGAAGAACCTGTCCCCAGACAAGATCAACCTGAGCACACTTAAGGGGGAGGGCCAGCTGTCAAACCTGGAGCTGGATGAGGAGGTGCTTCAGAACATGCTGGACCTGCCCACCTGGCTGGCTGTCACCCGCGTCTACTGCAACAAGGCCGCCATTCGGGTGGGTGAAGATGACATGTCACATTGCGGAGTTCAGCTTTGTTCTCTAATTGTTTTCTTTGACAGATTCTCTATGGTATATCATAAAATATGCATGCTCTATAGCAACAATGGAAAAAGTTGGCCTGACCACCATGACTGACTTTTCAGAGATGTATTAATCTTTCACCAGCTTGCACATAGAGTTTATTCAGTATGTTAATACAAACTTGAATGATGAACAGCTTCTGACTTAGCCTTTACTCTTATCATCTGTGCTAGTGTCTGACATTTGACAATCTGCCAAATGTCACAGAGGCAACCGTTGGCTGAACGGCATCCAATTTCA
Organism: Limnothrissa miodon; assembly: GCA_017657215.1. NCBI lineage: Eukaryota > Metazoa > Chordata > Actinopteri > Clupeiformes > Clupeidae > Limnothrissa > Limnothrissa miodon. The sequence goes on from JAGFZM010003676.1 coordinate 16,748, forward strand.
TTTAAAAAAGGAAACTTCTCTTGCAAAATTAGCCTGTGCCGCGCATTGTATGAACTGAATTGACATTTCGCACGGATGAGGCCTGGGTAGGAGAGAGGTCATCTCGCCACGTCTCTGTGATGACTGCATCTGACAGCGGTCAGCACCTGCTACAGAGAGAAAATCCATAGTTACAGTCATGCGTATGTAAGCACCATTCAATCAGATATGGTGTAACATTCAGATCTGCTGCTGCCTGTGTATAGACAATAGTGTTTCAGTGATGGTGGAGTAGAGATGGAGATAGCTAGACAGACCACAGTACAGTAGGCCAGTCAGTAGAGCAAAGCCCCTTGGCTTTGAGATTGCAGATCAAAAAATAATGCAGTTCACTGGTTATGCTTCATTAACACACACACACACACACACACACACACACACACACACACACACACACGAGAAGAACTGTAAAAATGTTGATGGTTATCAGCTGGACTGCCTCGGCTCATATTCCCCATTAACTTTAATGCGGGACGCTTGGTAATTGGAATTTATTTTGGTCTGATTGTGAGGCCCCATTCACACAACCTGACGCAGGCTGAGAGGGGAGGCTGAATCAATAAATTACAGGCCGGGGCCGCGAGAAGAAGGGAGGCTTTGAGTTTCACTCTGAGGTCCAAAGTAAATGGTCCTCTGTAGGCCACCAGCACTGGTACTGATAGCACTACTGACAGAAACCAATGTTATGGTTTCAATTCTTGTAGGGACATGCTTGCTAATTGAATCGAGGCTGTCTGTCTGGCCAATGCATTTGCAGTGTGTCTGAAGTGGATGTGCATAATGCAAATCAATGTAAATGTGAATGAATGAACAATTATATTATTGTTACTGTGTTGGTGTTTTTCTTTAAAAAAATTATCATCTTTTTTATAGATACAATGGACCAAGCTCAAAACCAGCCCAATCTGTCTGGTAAGGAAGAGAGGTTGCGTGAACTCCCCTTTTCACACGCACACACACACACACACACAAACACACACACGCCTCTACACCTATCTGACCCTTTCTCTGACCTCTGTGCAGTTCCTTGACAAGGTGGAGGTGGAGATGCGGACCTGTGAGGAGCCACGTGCCCCTAATGGCCCATCCCCCATAGCCATTACCGCAGGTCAAAGGTCAGTCATTTTTGGACCTGTCAAAAAAAGATTAAGCATGAGTTGTCAGAAGAATATTTACAATTCACCTGTTTTGTATGAATTACTGAAATGTCTTCAATTCAAATCAATTTCATTGTGAGATATGTTTAAAGCTCTATAACCATTTTCAAAGAGAATTTCCTTTACAGATTTTAAGAGGAATGTTAGATTAGCATTCTGTTATCTCATTTTGTTGGTGTACTGAGCAAGGCATGTTCATCTCTTTGCAAAGCCAGTGTTGGGATATGGATTTTGTAGTCTAAATACATTGGTCCCTCTGGGTAAAGTGTCTTCATTTATGTTAGCAGTCAATATTTCCTGGGCCTGAATACAACCTAGACCTGAATGTAGCAACATATAGCTGTGCCATAGGCAATTAAACAGTGGCTGTGCTTGTGCATTACTTGTACATTACTTGGCAAACTGTCAGCTAGAGGAAATATACTTCTTGCAGAGGAATGTTATCTTCAGGGGAATTGTAGAATTTATGAATAATGTACTTTTCTTCTTGTTGTTGTGTCTTTCTTTAATGAAAACATGCCAGGTTATCATGGTACCCTAGGGTTAGAAAACCCACAGAATGTTGTGAGTTATGCTGGTTTTACCATGACTTAGGGGTTTAACAATGCACTGCAATTCTCCTTGGCTGTGAAAAAACGGCAATTTGCGGACTCTCGTGTGTACGTGTGGTTTACATAAATCATACACAACCCACCAAATCCACAGTCCTTATGTGTTTTTGCTCATCCTCTCTGACAGTGAGTATGGTTTTGCTGAGAAGGTGGTGGAGGGCATGTCGGTCATCATCAACTCCATTACCATCAAGGTCCAGGCGCGGGCTTTCCACGCCTCCTTTGAGCTGTGGCAGCTGCAGGGCAACAGTCTGAACCCCAAGTGGCAGCGCAGCGATCTCCGCTACACGCGCATCACTGACCCCAAGAGAGGAGAGGTAACGTCATGTCACAATCTGCCATCGGATGGTTCTGCTTTCGCTGCCATCACGCCTGGTCACAGCTGCACAGTTGGGGGGGGGGGGGAAACCCTCATCTTCTAGTTCTCTTTTCATATGCTCCACCTCCAAAGCTAATATTAGCTAATGTGTTTTTTTTCTGTATTTTCACTGAAATCTGCGTGAGTGCAGGTTTCTCCTACTGTACTTAATGGCAGCCAAAGACAAACGGTATTCACCCTGCTACCCCCACACTCCTATCTCCCATTATCCCGGCCTCTGTCAGTGTTTATGTTTATATTTCTTCTAAAGAGGCTGTTGTGCTGCTCTAGACCAGAGGCACAGATTAGTTCATGACCTATTAATATCCTGTTACTTACAGTAACCACCATCTGTGTGTTTACATCTGTGCGCTGTGTATTAAGCATGTGTTGTCTGGTCCGTTGCCCTACAGGTCTTGACGTTTAAAGAAATCAACTGGCAGAGTCTGCGGATTGAGGCAGATGCCATTGAGAGCGAGGATCAGGACCTGGGCAGCACACCCTTGCGTCTTATCACTAATCAGGGACGAATCCGCATTGCACTCAAGCGAAGGGTAACCGTCCTACCTGTCACTTTGCACACTGAGCTACGTGGATTTAATGACTACATAAAGTTTTCTCTTTCACAATTGACATTTTTTTGACTCACTATGTTATGGCAAATCTAATGTACAATAGAGGTGTCATGGCCAAAAGTGTATGCATCATTTCTCCCTGAAAACCATTGTTTTATTATTGAGTTACAAATATTTTCGTATATGTATGTTCATTTTTTTTTTTTTATTTAAACTTAAACAAAACAAAAAGGACAGAATTTATTGTCAAACATTTCAGGGCTGTTCGGATACTTTCAGGGATACTTTTGGCCATGACTGTACACAACAGTTGATGGAGCATCATTATTTTGACTTGTGTGACACTGTGTACATTACTTGCTGTCTGTAAGTCAATAGGCTATCTGATGAGTAAATAAACACCAATCTAGAGCAGCACTTACCTATTTTTCACCATACCTGTGGCCCAGGTGAAGGACTGCAATGTTCTGGCCTCCAAGCTGCTCTTTATTCTGGATGACCTGCTGTGGGTGCTGACCGACTCCCAGCTCAAGGCCATCATCCACTACGCCAAGTCCCTAAGCGAGGCCATGGAGAAGTCTGCACAGCAGCGGAAGAGCATGGCTGCCGACTCGCTTCAGGTAACCTGATCCTGCTCTTGCGCTTTCTCTCTCTCTCTCTCTCTCTCTGTGTCGCACACGCTCTCTCTCTCTCTCTCTGTCTCGCACTCTCTCTCTCTCTCTGTCTCTCGCGCTCTCGCTCTCGCTCTCGCTCTCTCTGTCTCTCTCTGATTTTCCTGCTGCTCTGTGTTGGACGAGCAAGATTCCTGATTCAGGATGCTTTACGCTGGACACTGCAGAATACGGGTCAGAGTGGGCATGGAAATATACAATTAAATCTGATTATTTGGTATTACTGATTTTCCATGGGGACACCTACATTCCTACATCCACGAAATATCCAAAATCTTCAGAAAACTGCTCCATATGCCTTTCTCATGCTGTATTTCCATGTTTTCCCCCCACATTGTTTCCTTTCTTTATTGTACCTATTTGTGTTTAGTATACTGTGATGAAATGGCCTCCTCTGTGCTTTGCGCTGTGTGGCAATGCCTGGCACACTCTAATTGAATCTGATGGAATGCAGTCTAATGAAGCTGCTTCTTCACTTCCCCCTCCAGACTGCGCCTCCATCTCCGGGCATCCACACGCTGTGGACCGACCCTCCTCCCGCCCCAGCCCAGTCACGCACCCCCAACACGCTGGGCCAGTACTTTGACCTCCATGACGTGAAGGAGTCCTCCTACCACACATTTATCTCCCGCCTGGACCTCCACATCTGCAATGACAGCTCCTCAGTTGACTCAGGTGGGCAATAAGCCCTCTCTCTCACTCTCTCTCTCTCTTTTTCTCTGCCCCTTGCCTATTCAGTGTAACCTGATTCTGTAGTTGTATGCACACGTATTATATACAGCTCTGAATTGTAAAGGTTTGGTGGTTCTTAATAGGTTAGATTACAGTGTGTTTGATGCCAAACCTGGAGTGCTTGAAATGGATGATGTCATGGTGCATGATGATGACCTTTGACCCTTTAACTCCTCCCAATAGACTCAGACGAACCGCCACCCAGGGGCTCTCAGGGGGCCATGCAGCTCACCTTCCGGAAACTGGGCCTGGACTACTACCCCTTCCACCGGCCAGGTGATCCCACTCCTCCCTACACTCACTAAATCACCCAGTTGCCACAGTATCCCACAGCTGTCCTCCTCCTCACAGTATTTAAAGTGAAAGTTGAATGTACGCTGTTTCTAGAGCCACTTCTGTCTCCAGTTACTAGGGCAAAGGGTTCAGTAGCCTTTTGAATTTTTTGCTTCACTGAGCTGCATGCGTAGGAGAAAAGGGACCTTTTATTTGGCTGGATGTAATGTAATTTAAACCTTGCAGTGATTGCTTAATGGTTCAATGTTAAATGGTTAAATGTGTTCTTAATAAGATATAGGTGTGCTATGTGCTCTACTCACTGAAGTAGGCTGTCTGGCTGAGACGTCGGTGTTCACCCACCCTGCTATTAAAAAGTAAAAAATAAAACTGAAGAATGCAGAAAGTACGGTAGCAAAGCTCTCTCTCTCTCTCTCTCTCTCTCTCTCTCTCTCTCTCTCTCTCTCTTTTTTCTCTTTCTCTTTCTCTCTCTCTCATGGAAACCAGTGCCGTATTCTCTCTGTGGAATTGTCTTCTGCTGTCACTTGAGATGTCTTCACACTGCTTGAGCTTAATGCTTATGTAATAGCATGCCTCTCCAGCCTGTCAGCAGAGACTAGCCTAGGAAGGCACGGCATTCTTTATATTCTGAAGTAGACAAGACATTAGCTTCTTACTTTAGAACTAGCCTGGAACATTAGCTTCTTACTTTAGAACTAGCCTGGAAGTACAGTGTGTGTGGTGAGTGTGATTTTGAACAGTATTTATCAGGGCTCCCATATTGTGTATTACTATTGCTGAGTTTTTGGTCAGGTCATTGTTTGTAGCTGAATAGAGCAGGTTTCAGTTGTAGACATTATTATGATAAGTACTAGCAAGGAGCCACAACAAACATCCCTTTACCACCAGCATTGTAGTACCAGCCATTGACTGTATTTTTTTTGTCGGGTGTTCACATGCATGCAGCAGTGCAAAACAAATAAGTTGTTCATAAATCATACAGTGTGATTTCCTGATATGTCCTGTCTCTCACAGTGGGAAAAGCACACGCAAAAAAAAAACCCTCTATTATTTCTAATTGGGAGAAATAAAAAATGTGAGGAAATGGGGTTGTTTTGGAATTTTTCATCAAGCCATTCCCATGACACTGAAACATTAGAGGTAGTTTTTGGTCCCCAAAGATAGCTTCTGCCTGTGCTAGCCCTCTAAGGTTTAATGTCTGTGACCCATCTATCCCTATGCTGTCTCCCAGTAGGATGAGTGCAAACTACTCCTCAATCATTGTGCCCAGGATCACAAACAGATCAGTTGGCAACTTGGCATTTGTCTATAGTTTGAGTCTCTTGTTCAAGCGGGTGTTGAAATCGTCATGTCAGTTGAAGGAAACAAAATAAATTGGACTTCATTGAATTGAATTGATTTGATATGAACTGAACTAAAATAAAATGAACTGAACTGAGCTGACCTAAGATATACTGTTCCTGCTAGGTGACGGCTGTCGGCACTGGGAGCGCCATTGCAGCGCTATGGAGTCCAGAGCCCAGTGGGCAGCCAAGCTGCTGCAGGAGTTCCAGAGCCGCGTGGAGGCCTCTGGCATCCCTGGACCCCATTGTGAGCCCTCCACTTCTACACCTGCCAGGGAATCCCCTGCCAAAAAGGCCCAGGGTAAGATGAGAGGAGGAGCGAAAAATGAAACTCTGAAGATGATTAAGGAAGTGAGAGTTTTGTTGTTCTGATGTGTTTAATCCCAGCTGACAGTAAAGGGCTTTTAGGATTTCCCTGAGTGAAGCTTCAAAGCACAGATATAAAGATCAGGTTCTTTTCTCGGTCACGCGGGTGCTTTAGAATGGGTATATCAGCAATGAAACTTACAGTGGGAAAGTATATTTGTGTGTAATATGGACCTATAGTTTGAAAGATTTCTTGTAAAACCTAGGTTTTATGTCTTTTGTTACTATCTCTTGTAATAAGATGGAGAGCCGGTCCCCAAATCCAGCCCCCCTGACCGGCGGAGCCCTACAGCCCCTACCCCTGCACCCCCTGCTGGGACTCCCCTGAAGAGGCTGCGCTCCAGCTGCGTGGTGGTCCGGGTGGACGACCTCGACATCCATCAGGTCAGAGGCTGACCCCATGACGCCACTGAAGGGAGTTAATTTATACTCCTCCATGCGTCAGCTGCGTGGCAAACTGTGCACTGATTTTAAATGAACATTTTCTCAAGAATTTCCCATTTTGTTCTAAATCTCTAAACTACCCCTAAGGTTAGCTCTTGGTAAAGGTTCAGTGATCACAATTCTCAGCTCCGCAACTTCATGTGACCTTGAGAGGTTGTACTGTATATATTTCAGGCTTCAGCTAGTGACTCTTCCCCCAAATAAAATTAGCCATGAAAATGTACTATGCTAGAGTGTAAAAGAAATCTTATACTTAAAATACTCCCAAGTAATACCCTAAGTAATGAAATGAGGCATAATTGAGTTAATCCAATGTTTGAGCAGCAGCCTTTGTTTTAGAGTTGCAGGATTCTAAGGGATTGTTTGACATTTTTACTTCGAAGGGCTGGTAGGCGTACTCTGAAAGTAGTTCACCAGGGAGAACAAAGAAGAGTTTCATTTTGTGTTGGCGAAGGGCTTGGTCATTGAACTTTGTCGTCTTAGGTTTTTTTTTTTTATGTACAAACCATTCGCTGGCTGGCACATGATGGATGGACAGAATTAGGTGAGAACTTAGAAATGAAAGGAACTGAATCAATCCCTGTGTCCCTCTGCCACGTGCTGTGAGTTTCTTCACCACAGCTAAAAAAAGTGAAATGACCTTTCAGCAGTTCTTGGCCACAGGCATGGCAAATGTTTTGCGTCAGATTTTTGTCTTTTAAACAAGAGCACATGAGGAGAATGGAAAGTTATACAGTGTTAGGCAGTACATGTTAACTAACTACTTGGTTAACTAAGCTACCAGTTAGTCCACATGAAGTTTCACAGGACTAAATTATAAATAAGCACTGCATGTACACTTTTGATCCTGTGAGGGAAACATGATTTCTGCATTTATGCCAAAGCTACTTTTAGTTAACTAAATTAAGAGTAGCAGTAGTTTATCACATGCAAAGTGAATAAATAATATAATCAAATTAAGAAAAATTAAATGATTCAACCAATATTCTGTTAGTGACCAAACTAACTGGAAATAGTACGTTTTTTTTTCTACTTTTAAATAAGTAAAAAAGAAAAAAAGACGTAGGGGTGCGTTCTTTCAATATTCAGTGCCCAGGAGCTCAAAAGGGAGAATAGTATGCATGTTCTTCTTTATTGGGTCCTAAAAAAACCTTATGGTTCCCCTATGGTTATACTGGATTTATTTCCAATGACACCTACAGCATTTTGCATTAGGCTCTCAATTTTTTTAGTATACTACCTTCTAATATGATTTTTTTTTCTCTTTACATTTACTACAGTATGGATACATGTGATTTAGAAGACACACATTTGTTTTTGTATACATGTACATTGTGTGTGTGTGTGTGTGTGTTTTTGCTCCAATGCAACAAATAACTACTGCTGTGGGCTGATGCTTTAAAAATATACAGCCCCCACAATACCTGGCCAAACGCATTACTTAGTTGTGTTTCAGAAATTAGCTGAACTTAGCTAGTAGTCTTACTATTTGTATAGTGAGAGTCTACTGTATACTGTATGTATGTATGTAGTGTAGAGTAGTGGTGTTAGTAACAGCCCCATTGAGCAGCCAGGGAGTTCTCTGGACTTGTTTGTTGATCACAAGCGCGTCTGTATTTCTCAGGTGTCCACAGGTGGCCGTCACAGTAAAAAGACTCAGTCCTTCCTCTCCTGCAATCGCAAGGCTCTCCACCTGGCCGACAATGTCCCAGCCATTCACCTGCAGTTCACCGAGTACTACTTCCCCAACAACAGTGATATGCCCAGTATGCTGCTTTCTTGTCTCTGCTTTATAGGTGTCCCTTTTTAGGGCATAAGATTAGTGACTTAAAGAGTATTATTTAACTTCAGGAGAGACTAAAATCGAGTGTCCTAAGATTTGTGTGACTTTCACGGTTAATGCTAACATTCCCCTAAATGCATTACATGTATGTTTATCCTTGTTTTTGTAAATGTCTTGGAGACACTCTGCCAAGAACTGTCTAATAGCGTCTATCTCTCTCATTCTGTCTGTTTATCTGTCTTTTTGTCTGCTTGGCCTCCATTTCTCTCTCTCTCTCTCTTCCTCTCTCTCCCTGTGGTACAGTTCCCAACTCTAACCTCTACGCTCAGTTGAACGGCCTGCAGCTGTGCGTGGACACGGCTAGCGTGCTGTGGATGAACACGTTTACCCGGGGCCTGCTCCGCACCCTAGACCAGGTCAAGGCCTTCTACCACCTCCAGGACAGCAGCAAGAGCGACGAGCATGTGGACCTGCGTATGGATGCAGCGCACCTCAAGGTGACCAAAGCAAATAGACAGAGGGTGTACTAATTTAAGTAACTAATTGATGCAAGTAAATCAAATCCTGTTCCATATTTTTTTATCCATCAGGGATATTCACTGCATTTGTGCTTTAACTTTAGAAATGGTATTTAAACATGGTCTTGATGAAGTTTGTAAGAGTGTAAGAGGGTGATCAATTAGCCATCAGTCATATACACATTGCCTCTTGATCCCTTGAACATAAATCACTCTGTTCTGTTTTTTTTTTGTTACCAGCTCATTATTCCTCTAGAATCTTCCATTCTGGACCATCCAGACCGACCTCAGTCTCTGAGCATCTCAGTACCCCAGATGGCGCTGAGCAACACACGGCATGCCCCTCACGGCTCCCGTGCCGACCTCAGCAGCACCCACGACTGCTTCTCGTCCAGTCCTTTCTTTCGGCGTGCGCCGCCTCCCTCTGCTTTCCCCTGCGACCGGGGCAGCTTCCACCCGCTGCCGCCTGCTTTTCTGCGCATTGCCCAGGAGAAGGTGCCCTGCCCCTTGCTGGACAGGAGGCCCCCGCGTGCTCAGGATGTCTGGTCGCTTAGCCTGTCACGAGCGGCACTTAGCTTCGAGGGAGCCCGCCGCGGCCCAAAGGCCAAAGCCATGCCTTTCGTGGAGCCTTTCGCCATGGCCGTGTGGATGTGTCGGCCGGACGCCTTCAAAACTGGCACCCATCTTTCCCCCACCGTGGAATCAGCTTCTGTCGACAATTTAAGCCCACACAGCAACCACCTCAGTGAGACCTCTAGCCAGCAGAATGGAGTAAGAGACGACGCAATTCACTCCGTGCCCACCGGGGAATCGAAGGAGCATGGCGGCAATGACCCTCCGTCGGCCTCCATCCACATCCTGGCCCAGTCGGTGACGCCCATGAAGGTGTGGCTCAACCACTTCCAGTACGTGGCGCTGCTGCGCATGAAAGACACGCTGGCGCAGCTGGGTGGCGAGCTGAGCCGCTCCGGGGGCGCAGGACCCCCATCTGAGGAAGAGGAGGCTAAGGAGAGGAAGGGGCAGCGGAAGCCCCCCAGTGTCTGTGTGGCGTTCCTCGCAGATGCCGTGGAGCTGGGCCTGCTGCTGCCACCATCCGCCCAACAGCCCGAGGCGGAGGAGGCCCACTCCCCAGGGGAGACGGAGAGCCCCAGCATGAGCGACTCGGACATCTCGCCAACCCACCACAGCTCGGACCCCGGACCCCTGGAGGACAGCGGCATCGGGGGCAACGGCAGCACGCCCCTGGCCGGAGGAGCGGGGGAGCGGGAGGAGCAGGAGGGTTCTGTGGAAGAGGCGTGCGAGGCGCTGGAGGAAGGCTCTGACGGAGAGGGGGAGCAGCAGAACGAGAGCTCGGTCACCACTGCGTCAGTGCCACCACCTGCCGCGCCCTCGCCACCACTGTCCCCCGGGAGCGCCACCAACATGCCCAGAGACTCTTCCACCTTCAGCCTGGAGGGGGAGCTCTCCAGCGCCCTCAACGTTACCAAGGATGTCACTAAGGACGCACTCAACGCTTCACTGGACCTGACCAAAGGGGCCTTCTCCATTACGAAGGACGCCTTTAGCATGCTTAGCCGAAGCTCTGGCATGACCAAGCTCTTCAACTCACCAGCCAAGTAAGACCAACCCACTCACTTTGTTCAACCAGCTTATAGGGGAATGGATAACTGATGTTTCGGGGCATTTTATGTTGATTTTTATTTGAATGTCCAGGGCTACATGTAATTCCATATACCCACCTTTAGGGTCTGAGCAAAGGTTTGAGTCCCACTTGTCACTGCTAGGACACCTGATAAAATCTAAATTAAAGAAAGAGGACGTAAGAGTACATGGATTTCAAAAGCATGAATTGAAATGTCCAGCTGTTTGATTATTTGATTGTTTTTGTCAGTCTTGAGTACAGTATGCGTCACACTGTTTAAGAATAATCCCATTGACCTGTGCAGTGCATGGATTACACTTGACCCAATCTGAAAGGTATCTAGAAGGTCCGCGCTAAACGGGGAATTAACTCTAATTAGCACCGTTCCTGTAGGAGTGTGCCTAAAGTGTGAGTGTGCAGGGAATGCATATGTGCCAGAGTCAGCTTTCTTGAGTCGGTTAGATCTCTCTCTGCTCTCATTCTTGCTCTTTTTCTCTCCCTCTGTCTCTATCTTTCTATTTTATTCTTTCGCTCTCTCTCCACTCCGCTCCCTCTTTTTCTATACGTGCCTGCACAATCCCCTACGTCGTGTGCTGTGATCTGAGTAGTATTCCCGGTGTGTTTGTGCGATGAGTGGGCTGTTACCGTCTCTTGCTAAGCCAGATAATAATGTTACAATGGAGGTTGTTGTTCTGCTCTGCGACCAGGATTTCCACAGCATTAAATCATATACACACACACACACACACACATAGCAAAATACTGTGGCCCTAATAATGTTTCACGGCTCAAACATTCACCAGATGTCTGAGCCGCAGAGATCTCATGAAACTGGGTTAAAGCAGTGTGGCAAGTAACTACCTGATGTTTCCATTGGAAAGCAGAAATTTAATAAGAGATGTGGACAATGCTGTGCGTTCAGCAACTGTAGTCCTATTTATATTTTCAGTATACTAGTTTACGCACACAATATCGGTGCAAAATAGTGAGAAATATATCTAAAAATGTAAAATTGCTTCCTGAATTGCTTAGTAGCTAGAAGCAGTGAGGATCAATGTCATGAAAGCAGCTACTTGTCTTCTAGTGACTCATTCTGTTTTTTTTTTTTTTTTTTGTCATATTCCATAGGGAACCGACCTCTCGGCCCGAGGAGTCTAGTCCGTCTCTCCTGGGGAGTCTGCGGCTGCAGACCATGAAGCAGTCCCCCTCGCAGCACTCCTTTGACAGCGCCATACTGGACGGAAGTCTTCCTGACGACAGGCTGTCTGTGGGCAGCGACACAAGCGAGAACTTTGCCATCCTCATGGACTCCGGTGTGTGTGTGTGTGTGTGTGTGTGTGTGTCAGTTGAAGAGCACACAAGCCTGCTGAAGAATGACCTGAGATGTAGTAGTGGATCTGACACAGATATGGTTTGTGATGGTTTTTGTAGAGTCTGGCTTAGAGTCCATGCGGCCCGAGAGCATGATGGGAGTGCTGGTCAGTCGAGGGAGCCCTGCACCAGGCACAGAGGGAGGCTCCTCAGCCGACCTCAGCAGCTCTCTGTCTCAGAGCATAGAGGACATCAGCCAGGACATGGTAAGTGGGGAAATGGTTCTTTGCGGCTCAGTTATGGCGTACGCAAATTTGTGCGTCTGAAAGTGACCCAGGAGCACAGGTAGAGCGCCTTATTCAGGCTCATTTAAAAGGGCTAGAACAAAACGATTCCTATTTCCTGCCCCCCCCCATCCCCGGCAAATTCATGAAGCACTAGGGGATTGGACCAGAGACGGTTCCAAACGATCTTTAATTGGACCATGCAAGGATAGGAGGTGGGTCCTATTGATTGGCCCGTTTCAGCTCGGGTGAAAACTAGTTTGAAATTTACATGTAGAAGGAGGAGAGAGATGGTGTTGGAGTTTTGGTATGGTCAATTGGATACCTTAAGCTACCTAAATTCAACAATAACGAGGTACTGTAAATGTGGTTTGACATTCTATGAGTCCTTTAAACATGTTTACTTCAAAGATCTTAGATCGGCTTAAACCCTCTCTGTTTACTAGGCCCTATTAGTATACTACCATATACGGGTTTGTTTCAGTACATCTGTAAGTATAAACAATACAAATGTAAGGGTATAACAGAACTAATACTAGTGGATTGTAAGTAAGTGCGTAAGTAAGTGTAAGTGCAAACTTGACTTCCATTTTCCCCATGTTAATTGGCCATAAGGAATGAAGTGGCCTTAAATATTGAAGTTGTATTATATTGGCATGAATGTAAAATATTGTAAACTTCCCTCAAATGCATTATAACAATTAACTTGCCTGTAGTGGGGTAAAGGTAAAGCTAAATTACAGATACCTCAAAATGCTGCCTAAACACAGTACTTGAGTATGTGTACCATAGACCAAACCAGGCACAGTATTAGGAAGGAGATCTGAACTACTTTGAGACTATGCTTTGCTGCCTACTAGTCTAAACTGTTTTCCTACTGTATGCTTGATGCACATTCTTTGCATTCTTATATGGTGCTTTACACGTTTAGCCTATAAGCCAGTCAAGTACCTTACTGACCCCTTCATTTTGGTGACCTAGTGCCAAGAACAACAACCTAAACTGTTCTGTGCACAACAATGATGTTCACACAATATAATTTAGAAAAGTGTGTGCCAGTGTATGTGTGAGTGTGTGCAACAGAGGGAGAATGAGCAAGGGAGAGTAGGTAAACTCCCACTGAAACCTGTGTGTGAGTGCCGTGTCACACTAACGAGTTCCTGCGTGCCGCGTCTGTCTCCAGGCGTCCGTGCTGCTGCTCTGCCTGAGTGCAGTGGGCAGCGTGTCGGAGCTGAAGGGCGAGGACGTGGTGGTGGCACTGGAGGCCCAGGAGATGACGCCCAGGACGCTGGGCAACCAGAGGATCTCGGAGCTCCTGGCAGGGATGACTCAGGGTGAGCCATGCTGAGTCAGACTGACCTGAACGCCCTCAGTCAGGCAAATGACATTAAGAAATGTCACTCCTGCTTTTCATAATCAGAATCAAGTCTGTTGACATTTATCTGCATATTCATTTGTTATAATAATAAACAATCACTCATAATGTGTAAAGACCAATGAATGAATGCCATGGTGTGGAATCTAGTTTTAATGATTATCTCATGTTTTTGACTGGCTTTTGTGATGTTTATTTCATAAATCATTTCATTAAAGAGCTCAGAGTGCTTTATGGTGCAACCACTCTACATAATGTACATAATATACCATTTCTTTATTGGATGATCTTTCATTATTAATCATAATTCATTAGTGGTCTATACAGTCACACCGTTTACATTCTGCACCAATGTGTTCTCCTCAGCTGTGTTTTTCCCACCTCTCTCCCCCTCAGGTGGTGTGTCTTCTCCCGTCTGGCCCCTGTCCCCAGCCCACCGGCCTGGGCGCAGTTCCTCCTCCCCTCCAGTGGTGGCGCTGCGCATGGAGATGGGCCCTGCTGCTGCCCGCCACAGCCCCATGGCGGAGAGCGTGGGTTTCCTGGAGCTGCAGGTGGTCGGCTGCCGGGCCGAGCTGTTGGCCTCCTCCCTCGGAGGTCTGGGTCCCTTCCTGGAGGATGAGCTGGCTGCTGACGTGCAGCCCATGAAGATCCGACTGCGAGATACCGTCGTCACGCTCAAGGTAAGGCCAGTACAGGTGGATGCCTGCGGTGGATCTGATTTTAGTTAATTTCTGCAGTATAAATGTGCCACCCTAATAGTTCAGTGTAGGCAATGGAACACATTATTATGCATCCCATCCAGTCTTATCTATTACAGATCCCATCAAGAGAAAATGTTAGGGAAAGTAAACATTAAAAACCAACTTTGTGTCAGACAAATGGCCGGGGTTGTTTTTATACATGTCCTTGTCTCCATCCTTCCATCTTTCTGATTACCGTTTTCTCCACTGCTCTGTGTCCTCTCTCAGGACAATGGGCCCCGGGTCTACCCCACAGCCCCCCAGCCCATGCCTGTGGTTTTCAGTTTGGACAGAGTGGTTCTTGAGCGCTCCGACGATGGGGTGCTCACCCTGAGACGTAAGTGGGCATAGATCTGGGCATGAAAACCAGTTTGTAATTTATTGCACAGCATTAGTTGTAGACTTACAGACAGCAATGTTTTTGCTATAGATATGTAATAGGGTGTTGATTTAAAGAGGGGCTAAGCAACGTTCTGTTTTACTCTCTTACGAGCTCCCTCTAAAGACCACTGTATTGCATTGTATTGCACTGCATTCTATTGGGTTGGTCCGCGCTGCTGAACATTGCAAGTGCTGTATCTACCGCTGTAGGCCACGGTGGCACATTCTACACTGTTCGTTTGCTGTGTAATGACTCATTTTAGCATCCTAAACAGAATGAAACTGATTAATTAAATGAGAAATGTTGCATAGTGGGCCTTTTAAAGGGTTTCTAGAGAGGTTGTTATTTATGACAGGCATTGTACATCAGAAATATTTCTATTCTTGCTTTAACGCTAAAGTGAGGCATTTGTGCACATATACAATCTAGGGGAAACGATGTTGCAGTCAAGATAGGTATTGATTTCTGTGTTACTTTGGAAAATTGTGTTGCTGTACATCATGAATCGCCATCTGTTCACTGTACTGCTTTTCCCTAGCGGGTGATGAGGATGCCGTTTCCACGGCAGCGTGTCGGGAGAATGGGGAACGACACTGCAGTGGAGCTGCAGACGACCGCAAGGTAGGCCATCCTCATCAGTGCTGTTTACAACCCACAGTACAAGGCAAACACCTCCTCGCTAGTTTTGGATGTGTGTGGGTCCAGGCCTGGTCTACTGTCTAAAAAAAAACCACCTACAGTAGCAGGAGCCCTCTTGCAACAAGAGAGGCCTGGGCTCAAGGAGATGAAATGACAGTGTTAGTTAAGAATGGAATGGATTGCGCTTCTGCAGTCAGATTGCTTCCCTGAGGAGCTTAATTACTTCAGTGTGTCAGCTGAGCTCTGGTCAACACTGGTGTAATCTGCCTCTGACACCACATCTCAACTGATGGAGCTTTATCTTGCAGACTAGCTCATTAGTCTCAACTATTAGAGAAGTACCTGACTGTGCTCATTTTCCTCTCACTCACTCACACACACACACACACACACACACACACACACTGTCTCTGTCTGACTACTGCTCTTTAATCTGTTAGACTAGCCCGATAGTATCAATTATTAGAGATTTACTTGCCTGTGTTCTCTCTCTCACTAGTTCAAGGATATAGTTATAAGGATATAGACATAATTTATATCTGTGCAGTATGAAATATTTATTTGTAGATTTGTTTTTTTGTAAATCTAAATTTATACATTTACAGTATAATTTGCAGACTGTTAGAATTGTAAGGTATCCAATTTAAGAATCCTAATGATATTAATGCTACACATTTTGGTACAGAAATATTACTGCCGTGTGTGTGTGTGTGTTGTCAGTTTTACACTGCATACCATTTTTCCTTGTTTTGTTGCAGCAATATAGCTCAGAACTCTCTGAAGCCCAGACTGCCCTCTCTCAAGCTCTGCTGGACCGTGAGCGTCTCCTGCAGGAAGTCCGGAAGTATGACCCCAAGTTCACACTCTGATCCCCTACCCAGAGTGGACCAGCAGGGGGCAACATTCAACTACTGAAGTCATGGTAAACTTGAAGTGCCACAGAACAAACTCACAAGAAGAGTCTGTCTTTTGGGAATACAAGGAAATGCAACAACAAAAAAAAAAACTAAAAAAAATCAACAGACTGTGGGGTTGACTGGCCTTAACTGGACAAGTAGTATGGAAGAATGAGGGGGCTTATGTGAAGAATTGGTTAACATCTAGACAATTTTCATTTGAACCTTGATGACCTTATGTTGGGTAGTGATGTCCTCTCACACTACAGACATGTTCTCTCTCTCCTTTCCCTGTCATTGTAGAATCATGGTGGAAACCAATTGCACATGCACTGTCTCACTGCCGAAGAATCTTTGTATGCTTTGCTTTTGTTTTCTCCCCACTTTACTGTAAATGATTTGTGTGTGTGTGTGAGAGAGAGAGAGAGAGATCGAGAGATCGAGAGATCGAGACTGTCCGGTATGCCGGTAATTCCATTAGTATTACAAACATGTAGTGTGTAAATGAACTTGTAAATTCCTCTTAGCTATAAAATGTTCTAGACTTAGTTTATTTTATAGTTTATAAATGTTACCATTGGCTGCTATTTAGATGCATCAATGCAACTGTAGGACCACTATGGTGTTAAGGAAATAAGAGTTTAAAAAAAAAAGAAAGGTAAAAAAGCACTTTGAATCAGACCTCTATCCTGTTTAAATGAAAAGGAACACCACATTGTTGTTGTGTTAGTTTGCAGTGTTATCTCCTAGCCATTCTTCCACCATTCTTCAGTATTCTCAACCACTCATTCAAGACGATGAAAAAATGTACTTGGGAAGAAATTGTTAGAGGGACACAGAGAGGTGTGTTTGTGGATGCGTGTGTGTGTGTGTGTGTTTCGGACATACACGGGTAACTAATGAGGAAGACTTGCCTTGTTCGTTTCCAAAGCTAGTAGTAAAAGCTAGTTATTTAGTTTACGTTAGTAGATTAGATAGATCTACATCTTGACCCTGGCAAACATTGACGTTAGTGGCAAAAACAGATATCAATGCCTCCCAATGTCTCCTGTGCCTGAGGCTGTGTCCTTTAATAAAAACACTCTGCTGAAGTGGATAGTTTTAGGTAATTTATTGTCTGATGTTAACAAAAGGTAGTAAACATAATCTTTTTCACCACATCTGTAAAAATATGTAAGCTCCACATTGTTCTGTCAGATGTAGCAAGAAAGACATATCCCTCAAACATATTTTACTGGTTGTTGTAAGGTCAAATTGTCCTTTTTGTATGTGCATCTTTGCACATGAAATTCACTCTGTAAAGTACAAATGCTATATTGGATACAACAAAAGCACTCTAAACTTACTTGATGCCAAATATTTTTACTTTTGTATCCTTTCTGTCTTCAAATATCTGTAAAATTCTTTTGTTTACAATGTGTAGGCATATTCCATGTGAACTGTTTTACAAAACAGCTCCTTGGAGGTAGATGGTACAGAATTGTTAGTACATTTTTGGGGGCGATTGATTTTGCACATGACGCCCCCCATCCCCTTATTGCTTTTAAATCTGCCTTTTAAAGTTATAATGATGATTTCTGTTTTTGAGAGCAAGAGATATCCTGGCATTATTCTCTCATACAGGAGTCTCCCAAAGGTCAACAAGGGTTCTGCGAAGCCTCAGTGTTGTCAAGGTATTAATATGGTTCAATGTAAATTGAAAACGAGTGCATCATTTTTTAATTACTACAACTCTTACACAGATGATTTGTGGGTAACCGGGTGATGCCCTTATGCATATTTAGCCTATGG
>JAGFZM010003677.1:0-14628 GCA_017657215.1 Limnothrissa miodon
AAGTTTTACGCTGAGCATCTGCCTTGCGCAAGTCCCTTACCTGCTTACCCACAACTCACCTCTTTGTAGATTCTGTCTCATTGTGCACATTGCTTTACATTGACCCGTACCAGTGCCTTTCAACCCAGCTAGGGCCAGAGCCTGGTCCCAGTGGAGGAAAATGGCCTCAGTGTACTGCTGCCACTCAAGCACTCTAGGTCTCTTGCATTATGTCTGACTACTGTTGTCAGCAAACTGTAGGTACTGTATAAAGAGCAATACGTGACAAAAACATGTGTAAAAAACAAAACAAAAAACAAAACCTATCAAAGAACTCATGGTGCCCAAGAGCCCAGTGCATGAAATGAAAATGTGTGTTTGTGTTTTTTGTTTTATTCTGTTTTGTTCTGTTTTGGTTTGTTTTTGTGTTGGTGACATGGTGGCGTAATATCCTAGAATGTTGTTTTAAAAGAAAAACACTAGCGCAGAGTTAACAGTATTTTTCTACAGTCAATTGTGTTCATTGGTTAAGAGACCTCCTATGTCTCCTGCATGCTAGTTACATTCATTTTTCTATTTGTGCTGATCTTTTTTAAAGGAAGTAGCCACACACAAACTATATTAATATTTAGAAATAGGTGACCTTTTTTGTTTGTTTTTTTATTTTGCATTGTTTGTGTTTCAGTGGTGCAGATATGTTTGTTTTCAAGGTCACAGTGGATGTGTGCTGAAGCAGAGATTGATGATGGTCTCTTAGTTCTGTTCTAGCTAATGGGTGCAGTGCTCTAAAGTGGGCACTTTAAGACAGCGGGTACAATGTTGCTATTTTTGACAGTATTTTACTTTGGTCATTTGTCCTTGTTTTTTTTTTCACCAAAGTCTGACCCTGCACAGAGCAGACACCCAATCACCCACAGAGGCAGGTGTATAATGTTCTTTTTTGTTTATTTTTGTTAACAATTTTTTTTATCTTTCTGAATAATTATTAGTGATGGGGATTTTAGAGATGATGTTTTTCAACAGGGTGTGCTGGGCACTGATTGTACAAGTAGATCTTTCTTTTCTAAACAGAAGGGGCCTCAGAGGCTCATTTTGGTGGGTGTTAAATGCAGGGGGTCATGTTTGAACATGGACTAGGCTTATCCTAACCTATCTGCTCCACATCTTAGACTACACTTTTTCATTGATTCCATTTTTTTTTAACGAGTGACCTCAGTTGCATTTTGTCCGTTCTTTTTTGAAAACATCACCTGCCTACTGCCTGCCTATCATTTACTTAAAAAAAAATGCCATTCTGAAAATGCGTATAATGTGGCCTCAGTTGTCAGCATGTCTGATGTAGAACAGTTTCTCCCCTCACTGTAAAACAATGACTTAAAGATGCTGCGATGCCCTGCAAGAGCACATCTCCACATGTTAGTAAAAAATCATAGCCCTCACTGGCCAGATGTTTTTAATCTTGTATACACAGAAGTAATATAGAATATTAGTATATTAAATTAGTCCAGTAGCAAGTAGATGTAATAAAATACACAGGTCAATAGGCCATTAAGCATGCATACTGGAGGTTGATGGCACAGAGAAGAATTTGATCTTCTCACTGGTGCATTTGGTTGCCATGAACTTTTTCAACACAATTTACAGCCTGAGTCGGTGAACAGGCATGTTTCGTTTGACCTGTATCTTATAGCCAAAAGTTACTTGTAGTTGCAACTTAATTGTGCCTCAGTAGCGGTATTCTTTGTTCCACACAAAGTATTTCCAAAATCATTATACTTCCATTTTTTTTATTCTTCTGAATGAAATAATGATGGTGTTAACTTTAGGGGTTTCAGTTATATTGACACCCATTACAACTGGAACGAATGTTATGTGTATGAAATTGTGAGAAATTTCTGGAATGGAGTAGGTTTTATTTGTATGAACATGAATGTGTTGTGTCGGATAGTTAAAAATGTAGAGCGTATCAGTTGTTGAGTGGATACTGAAAAAATGTCTTTATCCTAATTTAGGTTGGACATTACTGTTTAACTCCACACTGTCACATGTAACTAGAGGCTATGGTAATTCCTTTAAAACTGCACTACTTGAGAAGAAGAACTCAAGGTCCCCTTAACGTGTGTTATCATCTTTAAAATCGCATGCAGGTGAGCCATGTTCATGGAACTCCTTTTTCCTTCTTGTGTATTTGTGTGTGTGTGTGTACGTGTAACTCACCAACGTTCTCTAAGTTTGTACCATCACACCTTATACTGTATGTTAGATTGGTTCTGTGAACCATTGCTTTGTGTGATAATTATTACAAAGCTAATTTAATTAAAGAAATGTCTAAAGATGTATCCTCACACAAAGGTGTCTCCTTCTACCTTTATTGTTGCATTAGAAATGACCATAGTAATCTCTCCATTTAAGGATTTGTTCACTGTTGGATGACTATTCCATTGATGTTCGTCATCACCCTGGATCTGATTCACCAAAAAGCAGCAGCGTTATGAAGGCACATTCGACAATCAAAACAGCCAATTATGCATTCGGCATATAAAAAACACCTCCAATAACCAATAGGACAGGCTTTAATAGAATGCACCATTGTCTCCTGCAAGGTAAAAAGCACGACTGCGGTTATGGCGAGTCGACAGGCTAAAACAAATACCTATACCACAAATATGAGAGAATTTTAGGCAGCCCAATTCAGACCACTAGCTGATGAGATACAACAAAATAATCTCACTTATGCCATGTCCTGTTCTTGTTCTAGACACTCAGAATGGATAAGTTTCCTACCTCTACAATTTCCCTAGAAAATATTTAGCATAAATTAGCATCAGTAGCCACCCTTTCTGGAAAAGACTGGAGATGTTGCAAGAGTACATTTGAATCCTTTGAATCAGATTTCTGAGCAAACACTCATAATGGATGCTGTCAAAAGGAAGGAGTAGCCACACTTCCTTAGAGAAAACTAGAGAAGTAGCAAGAATAGTTAAGTTTCTATTCTCATTTGAAAATGTCAGATGAGTGTGGACAATTCCTAGAATACCACAACCCCTCTTCAAATCATTCTAATACAACTGAGCCACTTGTGCCCCTCTGATCACTGCTATATCATAAAGTTAATAAAAAAAATTCATTATTTACTAAATGCTTTGGATCCTTATAATGGCTGATAGGTTTAGTTGAAGGCAAAGACTTTATTTAAAGTTAATATTCTGACAAAAAAGTAATATACACACATAAAATGAAACAAAATGTCATGTTATTAAATTCTTCAATAAAAAAAATGATACAGCTATCAATGATTTCAAAAGGTACATATAAAACATGTTAATACCAACAATGAATGATTGAGACTGCCACTGTAAGTATACACCCTATCGGCAAAAACATTGAAGAGAGCATGTGAGTACGCAGCAATGAAAACTGAATTGACACACTTCACATGCTGAGAATTTGTGCAACTGAAAGGAAACAATCACATACATCTCTCATTACTTGCAGTGATTCTCAGCTTGTCATTCTTTCTCATTGCCTCACCAGTTCCATGCCCTGAAATAACAGTCTCTCATATTTGCTTTGCGTGTCCTAAGTGGTGAGGGCTCAGTGAAATAGGATGCGCTTATGCTTGGTGTTGGGAATCTGCTCTCGGCTCTTCAGTCTCCTCACAGCTTCTCTCATGTGCTTGGGCTGCAGGGGCGGTGTGTCCCCCCACTTCTCACACACATCCAGTGCTAGAACACAAGCACACAAACAAGGACAAGACACACGGTATGTTTTAATAGCTTAGTTATTACAAGAGATCAGAGAGATCTTCAAAAAGAAAGTGAAGAGAAGACAAATTTCTTACCTTCCTCCACAATTTCGCCAGCAAATACTTTTGAAATACCCGACATGGCAATGACCACATTTTGTGAGACAGAGGTTCCTGTAATCGACTGGATGAGCTAAAAACCAAGCACAAGGAGATTAAGGATTCAACATTTCAAAGGAATATGCCACCAATTTGGAAAAAAAAAAATCATACCCCCTTCAAGTTAGCTAACTTGTAACTTGTAAGCAAGAGGACAATGGGCTAACTGATCTAATATGATTAAATAAGGCCTGAAGCTGAAAGTGCTACAATCAGACAGATGTAGATGAACTGGGGAAAGTTAAAGATCTAGTGTTAAACTTTAGAAGAGAAAAAAGTTATTTACCGGTAATTATTCTAAGTCACTTACTCTCTTAATTGCAGCTTTAGGAAATGCAGACCGTCTGTACATCTCATAACGATTTAGTTGCTCCTCAGAAAACGAGGACACTAAAACCCTAATGAAGGAGATTCAGTAAATACATGGTCATCAGTCAGTCTTTCTCCACAGTCTTTTTTTTAAACAGCAAAAAAGAGACATCTGATAACTATATAACCACTTACTGCATCTTTTGGATCTCATCTTCATCTACTTTATGCCGTTTCTCCTTCTTCTTCTCTGGATCAACCTTCATCTTCTTAGAAGCGGGTGGGTGTAGACCAGATGTTCCCTCTTCTTCATCCTCCCCTGCATTGGCCTCCTTGGCATGTTCCTAACACAATAGTAAACACAACTCATTGTATCTTGCAATAGCCTGGCTAGAGCGACTACAAAGCTCATAAGAGCTTGGTCTGGCCATTCTACGATACTAACCGAATTCTGGGAGGCGGGTTTAACCGACGTCAGTCACAATCTACAACCAATCAGACCACTCAGTCTCATTCAAGCTCGTTTCTCATTGGTGCCCTCAAGTTTGGGATAATAATTCCTCCAAATCGGCAGCCTGGCCAGACTGACTTGCTCGCGAAATTGAATGTAGCGTCACAGGAAGTATGGGCGGGCCCAGGCTATCTTGCAAGACTTTGTGGGCACAAACTTATTACGTTTTATGTATGGTACTTTCTAAATATAATGGCTTTAGGTCTATAAGGAGAGTTACATATTGCTTAATTATATATTCTGAAAGAAAACTATGGCTGTAGTAATATAATTATTAAGGATGCCCTGTGAGATTCTGCATGATTTATTGACATTTCATTTTTGTCTCAAATTGTAGGCATCTCCCCTTGATTGTCTTGCTGTCTGCCCCCTGAATACCTGTGAAAAAAACGGTCTCAAAAGATAACAGGGGCGGGCCGTTATCAAACACTAGGGGAACAGACTGTGCACTAAAACATAAACCATATTGCAACGTAGGGTTCAACATGTATATTTTGAGAAGGGTAGATCTATGGACAGAAACAATTTCTGATTAACTTAGAGTTAACAGAGTGAACATTTTTTTGGCCAGTAATGCAAATGTCTAGTTAGTTGAAATTTAGCAGGTATCACATAATTTTGCACTGATTCTACAGTCTGAACAACATGAGACATACATACATCAACAAATTTACCAACCGGTTTTTCATCGTCCTTGTGTGACTGCTGGGAGGTGGATTCTGCAGGTGCTTCGCTTCCAGCAGATGCTTTGTCAGTAACCTCGTTTTCCTGCAACTCCTCCGTTGAGACGGCTGTTGATCCAGTGTCAGTTTTCAGTCTCGCAGGATCAGCCATGCTACCTAAGCGCTTATCCGCCAACCGCCTTGTCTTGTCTGTTATCTCTTTAAAAAAAATGTAAAGATCCATGTCAAATATCCTGTCGAATCTATAGAATTGAAACTGACTGAGAAACGTAACGTTAAATCAATCATCCATCATGACAATGCTAGCGATTCAGCCATTAGCATCCATAAACGGCATGAGGTTGCCTAATCGTTAAGGTCCAAAACTAGTCTACTACCAAGCAATTGTAAAACTAAATTGGGTAGCATTACATTGTGCTTCACAAAAAAAACCAAAGCATCATTTGCAACTGGTTGTTGTTCTGCGATAGCGATAACAGCTACGTTAGCGTTAGCCTCTTTAACGTTACCAGTTCTGTACGTCAAAGTTTATTTTACAGGAAAATCCACCGATAACTTACTATTAGACAGGATCTCTTCACTTTTGTGTATACTGAGGTTGTAAGATGCATTAATATAATGTCTATAAAGCTAGTTTCGTCCAAGACAACATTGCAGCTAAGCACTTTCTTGATGTATCGAGTTCCGCACTTCCGTTTCCGGTTTGTTGACCAATTATAGTATTTTATTGTCTTTGGTCTGACCAATTACAGAATATTCCATGTGGGCAAATATATTCCTTATTAGGCTTACACAACTTCATTCATTATGTGAATAGTTGTAAACTTATATTGTGAACGATGTGGTATATATTCCCCCTATGCATCAATGTGCATTGTATAAAAGCACATTGAAGCTGGCATGTAGAAAATTGCACATACCACCAAATTATCTATCCCATTCTACTGCTCTCTTTTGCACATAACTGCACACTACTGCTCTTAACTGTACATACTGTCCATACTGCATACACTCCATATTGTATAATTTGCACTTGCTGCTCTTTGCACTAAACTGTATTTCGTTACTCTGTATTTATACGTGTGTAATGACAAGTAAATGTAATCAAATGTAATCAAATAATCCACTGTTCTTATAATACAGTGTTTGAAGTTCATTGTAACATGCATAAATTGTACAGTCAAATGCAGTGAAGTTACGTACTGTATGTTGTCAGCCTATTGTGCATAAGGGAGAGGCAAATAAAGGGGAATATGAGCTGCAAAATTATATGGCTATATGATGGTCGTGGAGATGGTTTGGAGAATGGATAACGGTTTTGCCATGAGTACTGTCATGAAGAATCCCACTGTCAACTGACTAGGTCTATGTATGCCTTCCTTACCATTTGTGAAAGTAAACATTCCTAAAAGCTGTTGTTCTAATCTAATCCAACGAAATGGAATCTATGCACAGTTAAACCATCTTAGTAGTAGGCTATATTGTTTGTTTTGTGAGAGGCTTTTGATCCATGGTAAAGGGATTTTATTTTTGAATATACTTGCATCAAGGAATATGAGATATCAAGCAGTGAAATTCTATTTTGAATAACCTTTTGCAGATCACACAAATTACCTCTACACTTACAAAGACTAGTATCTACAATCTTTGCCAAGCATGATTACGCAAAATTATCACAAAACGACGTCATGTCGATATGGTTGTTTCTAGGAAGTGACGTGTCAAAGACGGTCGAAGGAAGTTTGTCCGGTGGTACTGAAAGAAACTTTCCCCGGAGCCGTAAGAGGAGAGTGTGTGAATCTCGGAGAGCGGCGCTGCTGGGGGAACGGAGCCAGCTCTGGATGGAAGCATTTGTTTTTCCTTCGTAACGACTAAGCGAAGAAAGAGGCATTGTAGGAACGCAAAGGAATTTCCCCCCGCTTAAAATCACCTTCTCTCCCTCGCCCTTCTCGATTGGAGATGGGGAAGGAGCAGGAACTCCTTGAGGCGGCGCGCACTGGGAATCTTGCCGCCGTTGAGAAGCTTTTGTCAGGGAAACGACAGTCCACAGGGATCGGTAGTGGATCGTCAGGAACCGCGGGAAGCAGCAGCAGCAGCAGCAGCGGTGGTCACAGTTCTTCTCACCCCCTCTCCACTTTCCTCAGGTATGGAAACGCAGGAGCAAGCGAGGGTTAGGGAGCGTGCGGTTCCGACCCATTGGGAGGGAGGATATGGCACCGCTCGAATGATTTTGTTTTGGTTTTGATTATGAGACATTTGTTTTTCCTTCATGTGAGAGTGTAGCTGAAAATTATACAAAATAAATGACGTATGCACTTAAGATATATCTGTTGTCTGGGTCTGGTACAACCAAAAAGCTAACGTTAACCTTAATGGCAGCGTTGATGTCTTTATAACCTAGTCTTACTCAGTAAATGTTTTTGGGGGGAGAGGCGGACAATGCACAATGTTTGGCTACAAAATTACGTTTTTGTCCTCCATATGTTTCCCTGGGGGGATTTGTTGAAGCTACTGTGAATTCAGTAGTTGTAGCCTGCCATGTTTAATAACAGTGGCTAGTGTAGCAGTACACACGCGATGCAATTCCTCTTTGTTCGAGAAGGAGTCTTGCACATATGCAAAACTGGAAAAAAACTCCACCATAATAGCTTTCTGCCCAATTGATCCACTACCCTTTTCATGTGCGCCAATTCGCGTGATGTTTTTTTTATCATGTAACGATAAGTTTGCGGAAATGCCGAAATGCTTCCCTTTACCAATTCAACTGCTGAATTAATAAGCCCATTAACTGAGTCACTGAGAGCCAGGCCTGGCTACGAGGAAAAAAGGGCAAAAACGGTAGGTTCATCGCCGACGCTGAACGTGTAGATTTAAGTAAATCATCAAGCTCCCTAGTCCAACTCTAAATTTAACAGAAACGTCCAAACAGACCAGTCCAAATCTGTCAGTGAAAAGGGTAATACTTTCCACCCTATTGTGTGTTTTGTGGTTTTATGCCAGGCATTCATCCCCGTGAAAAGGTGGAATGCGATCTCTGACGGTGCCTTCAAAGTTTTCCTATAAAGCGCTTGACAGGTTCTTGCAGTTTAACCTCGGGTGACAACTTCACCCAGACGACGAACGAATCGATCCCTTTGAACCTCCCCTAAGGACACGGACACCTCGTTCATTAACCGTGTCTTAACCTATGTAGGCTACTTCATCTGACATGCGACCATGAGGGACATATTTTTGTTGTTAATAGCAGTCAGTGAGTGTAATTCATAATCGCGAGAAAAAAGAGCCGCATGCTGAGATTCAACATGAATTGCACGTTGAATTTCATGGCATGGCTGCTATAGTATTATACAGAATAAGGAACATTCTGAAATGCCATGGTCATGCTGGTTGTATCACCCTCATGTCATACAGTTAAGGTAGAATGACAACAACACCTCCCAAATCCCTTTCTCGGAGCAAGCCCAATCCTCCCAAATGGTGCACCTCTAATTTACCTCAGAATCCAGGCTCTTGAGACTAAAGAAGCAATAGTTTACGCTATTGTTAGTTGCAAGATGATTCATCACAGGACTTGCCCATACCAGACTGGCCAGTTCTCAAACTAATTACATTAAACCCTCTTAATCGGAAATTCAATTCGGGGATGTCATGCAATCAAGATGGGTTTCCTCCTCCTCTGCTTCACAGAGCCAGCGGCTGACTGAAGTGTCCATTGTATTTGTGGGTTTATTGCTCTCAGCCCGGCCAAGGGAGATCAATGCTGGCTCCTCTCCACAGCGATAATGATGAGTCTAGCATGTGTTGGAGATAAATAAATGGATGATGGTTTAGTTTCACAGGTGTACTGGAAGCGTGTATAATGTCGGCGGGTGGGGGTGGGGTAGGGTTGGGGGTTGGAGGCTGACTGCGAGTAATATACAAACACAGCACTCACAAGGAGAGAAAATGTGAAGGTCCAGATGTACATTTCATTTCTCTCACTCTCTAGTGTTAGCACACACCTCAGGCCTCTTTCGGCATCGTTCAGAATTATTGGCATTTGTGTTTACCACAAAGTGGCCTGTGGGGGGCTGTTGCGTTTGTATGTGACACTTGATGTAGCATGTGTAATCAAAATGTCAATACGATTTTTCTTTTAGTATTGATGTGGATTACCATAGTGGCTCAACTATTTATCCACAGCATCTGATTTCCCTGCAGCATGGTCAGCTTATTTGAGAGACAATATGCCCTGTATGTTGATTCATGCTGCTATGCACTGTGCTCAGGGCAATTATGGCACCCTTTGGACTTTGAGAATGTTTTAGTCTGCATCATTATAGAGACTGCCATCAACAAATTGGAAGTACAGTTGGCTGCCTGTGGCTGAAGTAAGTGTGGAAAGTGGTTGACCGTACTGAACTCTCTGAGAGAGAGAGAGAGAGAGTGTGTGTGTGTGACCTGTAACAGGAACAAAGAATGTCTTTGCACTCTACTGTTTTTACCTCATCAGAACTAGTAGCAGCAGTGTCTTGTGAAGACGACAGACAGACATTTGACTTTGTTAATGACCCCCTTCACCCTCTGCTAAAAGTGGGTTAGCCACAGACCATTGTGTCAGTGTGCGCAATTTCATAAAACAGTCCTGTATTGGTCATTACCCCTCATGTATGTCCTGTATGTATCATGGATTCGCTGAAAGTGAGAGTGGAACAGAGAATCCCGTAGTTGTGGCTGCTTATCAAGCTACGTTAGGGATTCACCCTAGGCTAATGAAAGCCAACCAGTATCGTTCAATAGTCTGGCAACAACAACACGTTGGTAAATGTATGGAGCAAAGGGCAGGTATGCTGTGATGTTCTCATGCTGGATTCCAAGCTGTCAGGACAGGAATGGGGAACGTGTCTTGGCCTGCAGCAGTCAAGGCAGACAGTGGAAGAACTTATTGTGGAATGCCTGGTCCAACTCACGGCATGCTACGCAGACCAAAACAAAAACAGGCACGAAACATAGTAGTGAAACTGCTGTCATTCCCTCAGACACACTGCTGTGTTCCACATCGTTTGTCGTCTTTATGGACATTCTTTTCTCTATCAAGTCAAAAGAGTCTCTGAAGTGTTTTTGTGTTTTCTACACCTGACTGTGTGCTGTATATTGGAAACATCCAATCATACCCAGATGTCTGAGATCTTTAAAGAAAAAGCACTGCCTGAAAAAGTGTCTCCATCCTTCACAGGCATCAAAGGAGCCTTGTCTCGATTTAATTTCATTAATTCATTTAATTCTATTTTTATTATTTTATTTTTGTCAACATAGTCCACAGGAAGATGTCTGTCTCTCTGGCACTTCCTGTGACCCATGAAACTGTTCTTATTGGCTCAGGCAAAGCTAAAGAGTTTCTCTCTTTTTTTTTTTTTTTTTCCTCTCGTTCTCTCTCACTGTCTCTCTCTCTCTCTCTCTCTCTCTCTCTCTCTCTCTCTCTCTCTCTCTCTCTGGTAAACATGGCGCTAGTCCTGGGTATAAAGGAAGTTCATGACTCTTAGACAGTGATGGCTCACTGGACAGAAATTAGCAGAGGAATGCATGAAACAGACCATGTGGAGTGGCCCTCCGCCTAGCAGCAGGCTCTGTCTCAACCACTGAAGTAAGCTTTTTAGAGAGAGAAACAGGATACAGATTTGGAAATGGTTTGACCTTGTGTAGCACTGAATTCAATCTGTCTGTTCTGTCTACCCCTTTTCCATATTTTTCCATGAGAGAAGGATATGGGGGTTACTGATGTAGTTTTATAGATGCACTTATTAATGTTGACTCAGAAAGGAAGTGAATGGGACTCTTAGGCCCTGTGGTGCTGATATGACCATGTGGAACATGTTAGCATAGGAACTCTGATGTGTAACCCAATATTCTGCCTACTGAGCATTATTAACACAGATTATCTCCTTGTGTTTTCCACTGGGTTAAGATGAAAGAATAACTGCTCTCGCAAGGGGGACCTCAAATACATTACATAGCAGAAAATGTCCGTATTAAATGAACTTTTCTTCTGCTAAAAAGCGGAATTTTCTCTGATTTGACGTGATTCAAGCTCTTTTTTAGAAGTGCCAGCGTCAGTTTCTTGGAGGACTTAATGGAAGTTCTGCGGTAAGCGCTGTATGAAGAGGGGTCAGGCCAGGTGTTTCCTGTTTGTGACGTCAGCATTACTAAAAAGCATTGCGTGTGCATGTGTGTCTGCGTGTGTGTGTGTGTGTGTGTGTGTGTGTGTGTGAGTGTGTGTATCTCTGTGTTTGTGATTTTGAGGGAGGCTGGACTTAGCTGATGCCACAGGTAGGCAGATGGCAGCCCCCCTTAACCTGTGACCACGAGCAAAAATATACCCATATTGGTCTGATTCTACCAAGCTGGCATAATGTGTGATCATAGTATATCTGCTGCTTTGTCATATGCAAGGAAGGAAGGTCTAAGTGCTAGTGGCTTTATTTTTTAATTTAGTTATCATGTTCAAACTTAACTTTTTACTGGTATGTAGTTTCACTTCTCATTTCACTGGCTGCGTTATGCTACATTTGTATTACATAAACCTTCACGTGGCCCTCATAATGTCCAAAATCTGTTAGGCCATTTCCAATGACCTTTTTACCCTTTGAATTCGGACGGCAGTCAGAGTTTTATTCTTGAATAGCCGGACTGTTTACTTCCCTAACTAGGACACAAGCTAGCATCGTTGAGCAAGGCTGAATAGTGTCAGGTATCAAACATTCAATAGAATTTGCTTTTTGAGGCTTTGCTCACCATTTATTCTTTGAGACTGGTAGGGCCACATCTCTGCCCCATTTATTTTGGACATTATGGACATTTGTCCTTCCAAAGCTGTGTCCAGTTTGAGAGACTATAGGAGAAAAGCTTCTAGTTGTTGCTATGTGCTAGTCTTTTGTCACAGAACAGTGTGTGGGGCAGTGCACAGTACAGGAGGCGGGTGGTAAGTAGTTCACAGAATAGTATGGGTGTTGCATAGGCCACCAATAACATGCAGTTTTGGCTTTTACTGACACTGTCTGAATACCTTTCATGTTCTAAATCCTTAAGGTTTTAAAGTGTGTTAACATATTCAGCTACAGGATTCAGACCCAGAGTAGTTTGGATGCCAGCCACGTGGCCTTAACCTATTGCATACGTAGGTTTGAGGATGCTGAAGAATCAAACCTCAACCACAACCATCAATTTAGCCTGAGATATAATTGGAGAGTCATGAATGTGTTTTTAAGTGTCTTTTCTCCCAAGACTACTCTAATTGCCTAAAGACTCCCAGTTTTTTCTCATATTGTCATATAGTGGCGAAGGTTGTTACATTTATTTGTGATGGGTCCTTCCTCCTCAAGCGTGCAGTAGTATTAATAGAAACTAATCTTAACTCGGAAAAACACTTGACACATTGCTTCCTTGGGCAAACACTGATATTTATATCTCGCCTCTGTTGTTGCTGTGTGAAAAAAAAAAAAAAAAAAAAGCAACAAGGCTTTCACTCTGGCACAACGAGGCCTGTTCTCCAGCCGAGAAAAATGGTCACCTCCCAGGAAATGGCTCTGAGGCTTGTTTGCTTGACCCTTTCTGAGTCTGTGCACAGCCGAAGCAGTGTGACGCTAGCAAACAAAAACACGCTTGTTGGACATTACAGTCAGTCAAGCCAGTGCTTCATCAGTGGCTGTTTTGTCTCTGCAAGTATGTTTGTGTCTCTTTGAGACTGAAGCCTTCTCATGGTGAGGGGTCAGCTTCCAAGAGTTCACCCAGACACTGCTTGTGTGTGTGTGTGTGTGTGTGTGTGTGTGTGCGCAGTACTCTCA
The DNA here is from genome assembly GCA_017657215.1 of Limnothrissa miodon. Taxonomy (NCBI): domain Eukaryota; kingdom Metazoa; phylum Chordata; class Actinopteri; order Clupeiformes; family Clupeidae; genus Limnothrissa; species Limnothrissa miodon. Next base: position 13,207 of record JAGFZM010003677.1, read on the forward strand.
TTCTTTAATTCCTTCTCTCTTTTGGCATATTCGTTTTCTCAGTCTCCCTCTCTTTTTTTTGTGGTTTAGCCTGAGTCAGCGGTTTCCAGCAGTGTCTCGGCCACCTGCTGATTTCACTGGCAGACATCTGAAAGGCGATGAAAGGCAACAAACCCCTCTAACTTCAAACGTGTTTTATTTGTTGGGTAAAAAAGGATATTGGGCATAATGGCCTGGCTGAGAAAGCTGTTAAAGGCCCTCTGCAAGATGGTACTCTGTCTGCATGTGACCCAGCATGATGGTCTTCTCACATCTGCCTTTCACAAGTCTTAAAAATTACTTAATTTAAGCCCATGTCAAGCAGAGAAACCTGTTGAGGAAAAAACAGGGAAGATGCTCTTTTGCGGTTTTGCCAAAACACTTTAAACTCTTGAGATAAAGGTTTGTGGCTGTATCTCTTATAGACATCCTTAAACAGTTTCCTGTCTTTCGAGATGGGGTGATGATGTCCTGTGATGTGCATCTTCGAGAAGAGGGTGTTGCACCTTGTTTCCGTTGCGGTATCGACCTACAGCACGTGTGACTAGTTCACTCTTTTAGTATAGCCTTGTATTGGCCCTTTGGTGCTACTGCCACAGCTCTGGTCACCATTTGACAACTAGCTGCTAGGCAAACTCTAGGCTACCCACAAGCTGCCAGGCTACCTCGTGTAGGTTTTATGATCGTCGCATGAGGGTGTCGACATGTCACACATTGTGCTTTGCTTGGGTCCCAATAAAAAAAAAAATTGTGGGTGTGGGTTGGTTGTCTGACTTGGACTGTTCCACTTTTGGAGGCAGGAAACCACCTAAAAAGCAAAGTGGAGCAGACAAAAGTTGGGAGGCTATTTTCAGATGGAGATCTGGATCATGTGCGTCTTCGGGGATTGCCTTGTGTATCTGTCTACTCTGTTTTTGTCTGTGTCACTGAATTAAACCATGTGAAGTCTTTGATGGCTCTAGACTCCACTGGTGTATGAGTGTGTGCAAATGGGTGTGTGATTGGGTGAAAGCCATGAGCAGGCAGCGAGTGTAGACGCAGCGCCCTCTGGCTCTACTGACCGTGCGCATCACTGTGGGATAGCTAGAAACATAATTTCCATTCCTCTGCATCTCCAGTATATGTAGAGAAATTCACAATAAAGAGATTTACAGTAACTTTACAATAACTTAACGTAAGATGAAACAGGGTGGAATAGGGTAGGACATCAGGGTAATGAACATCATTTCACATAATGGTATACAACCCTAAAGATCACAGTATTAATTTGGTGATAAAAATGCAATGTATGTCCCCACCCCCTCATATGAACAGGTCGGGGAAGCTTTCTATTTTTCTTATTGGCATGCTTTGGTCAGTGTGTGTGTGTGTGTGTGTGTGTGTGTGTGTGTGTGTGTGTGTGTG
>JAGFZM010003678.1:0-14630 GCA_017657215.1 Limnothrissa miodon
AAGTTTTACGCTGAGCATCTGCCTTGCGCAAGTCCCTTACCTGCTTACCCACAACTCACCTCTTTGTAGATTCTGTCTCATTGTGCACATTGCTTTACATTGACCCGTACCAGTGCCTTTCAACCCAGCTAGGGCCAGAGCCTGGTCCCAGTGGAGGAAAATGGCCTCAGTGTACTGCTGCCACTCAAGCACTCTAGGTCTCTTGCATTATGTCTGACTACTGTTGTCAGCAAACTGTAGGTACTGTATAAAGAGCAATACGTGACAAAAACATGTGTAAAAAACAAAACAAAAAACAAAACCTATCAAAGAACTCATGGTGCCCAAGAGCCCAGTGCATGAAATGAAAATGTGTGTTTGTGTTTTTTGTTTTATTCTGTTTTGTTCTGTTTTGGTTTGTTTTTGTGTTGGTGACATGGTGGCGTAATATCCTAGAATGTTGTTTTAAAAGAAAAACACTAGCGCAGAGTTAACAGTATTTTTCTACAGTCAATTGTGTTCATTGGTTAAGAGACCTCCTATGTCTCCTGCATGCTAGTTACATTCATTTTTCTATTTGTGCTGATCTTTTTTAAAGGAAGTAGCCACACACAAACTATATTAATATTTAGAAATAGGTGACCTTTTTTGTTTGTTTTTTTATTTTGCATTGTTTGTGTTTCAGTGGTGCAGATATGTTTGTTTTCAAGGTCACAGTGGATGTGTGCTGAAGCAGAGATTGATGATGGTCTCTTAGTTCTGTTCTAGCTAATGGGTGCAGTGCTCTAAAGTGGGCACTTTAAGACAGCGGGTACAATGTTGCTATTTTTGACAGTATTTTACTTTGGTCATTTGTCCTTGTTTTTTTTTCACCAAAGTCTGACCCTGCACAGAGCAGACACCCAATCACCCACAGAGGCAGGTGTATAATGTTCTTTTTTGTTTATTTTTGTTAACAATTTTTTTTATCTTTCTGAATAATTATTAGTGATGGGGGTTTTAGAGATGATGTTTTTCAACAGGGTGTGCTGGGCACTGATTGTACAAGTAGATCTTTCTTTTCTAAACAGAAGGGGCCTCAGAGGCTCATTTTGGTGGGTGTTAAATGCAGGGGGTCATGTTTGAACATGGACTAGGCTTATCCTAACCTATCTGCTCCACATCTTAGACTACACTTTTTCATTGATTCCATTTTTTTTTAACGAGTGACCTCAGTTGCATTTTGTCCGTTCTTTTTTGAAAACATCACCTGCCTACTGCCTGCCTATCATTTACTTAAAAAAAAATGCCATCCATTCTGAAAATGCGTATAATGTGGCCTCAGTTGTCAGCATGTCTGATGTAGAACAGTTTCTCCCCTCACTGTAAAACAATGACTTAAAGATGCTGCGATGCCCTGCAAGAGCACATCTCCACATGTTAGTAAAAAATCATAGCCCTCACTGGCCAGATGTTTTTAATCTTGTATACACAGAAGTAATATAGAATATTAGTATATTAAATTAGTCCAGTAGCAAGTAGATGTAATAAAATACACAGGTCAATAGGCCATTAAGCATGCATACTGGAGGTTGATGGCACAGAGAAGAATTTGATCTTCTCACTGGTGCATTTGGTTGCCATGAACTTTTTCAACACAATTTACAGCCTGAGTCGGTGAACAGGCATGTTTCGTTTGACCTGTATCTTATAGCCAAAAGTTACTTGTAGTTGCAACTTCGTTGTGCCTCAGTAGCGGTATTCTTTGTTCCACACAAAGTATTTCCAAAATCATTATACTTCCATTTTTTTTATTCTTCTGAATGAAATAATGATGGTGTTAACTTTAGGGGTTTCAGTTATATTGACACCCATTACAACTGGAACGAATGTTATGTGTATGAAATTGTGAGAAATTTCTGGAATGGAGTAGGTTTTATTTGTATGAACATGAATGTGTTGTGTCGGATAGTTAAAAATGTAGAGCGTATCAGTTGTTGAGTGGATACTGAAAAAATGTCTTTATCCTAATTTAGGTTGGACATTACTGTTTAACTCCACACTGTCACATGTAACTAGAGGCTATGGTAATTCCTTTAAAACTGCACTACTTGAGAAGAAGAACTCAAGGTCCCCTTAACGTGTGTTATCATCTTTAAAATCGCATGCAGGTGAGCCATGTTCATGGAACTCCTTTTTCCTTCTTGTGTATTTGTGTGTGTGTGTGTACGTGTAACTCACCAACGTTCTCTAAGTTTGTACCATCACACCTTATACTGTATGTTAGATTGGTTCTGTGAACCATTGCTTTGTGTGATAATTATTACAAAGCTAATTTAATTAAAGAAATGTCTAAAGATGTATCCTCACACAAAGGTGTCTCCTTCTACCTTTATTGTTGCATTAGAAATGACCATAGTAATCTCTCCATTTAAGGATTTGTTCACTGTTGGATGACTATTCCATTGATGTTCGTCATCACCCTGGATCTGATTCACCAAAAAGCAGCAGCGTTATGAAGGCACATTCGACAATCAAAACAGCCAATTATGCATTCGGCATATAAAAAACACCTCCAATAACCAATAGGACAGGCTTTAATAGAATGCACCATTGTCTCCTGCAAGGTAAAAAGCACGACTGCGGTTATGGCGAGTCGACAGGCTAAAACAAATACCTATACCACAAATATGAGAGAATTTTAGGCAGCCCAATTCAGACCACTAGCTGATGAGATACAACAAAATAATCTCACTTATGCCATGTCCTGTTCTTGTTCTAGACACTCATAATGGATAAGTTTCCTACCTCTACAATTTCCCTAGAAAATATTTAGCATAAATTAGCATCAGTAGCCACCCTTTCTGGAAAAGACTGGAGATGTTGCAAGAGTACATTTGAATCCTTTGAATCAGATTTCTGAGCAAACACTCATAATGGATGCTGTCAAAAGGAAGGAGTAGCCACACTTCCTTAGAGAAAACTAGAGAAGTAGCAAGTATAGTTAAGTTTCTATTCTCATTTGAAAATGTCAGATGAGTGTGGACAATTCCTAGAATACCACAACCCCTCTTCAAATCATTCTAATACAACTGAGCCACTTGTGCCCCTCTGATCACTGCTATATCATAAAGTTAATAAAAAAACATTCATTATTTACTAAATGCTTTGGATCCTTATAATGGCTGATAGGTTTAGTTGAAGGCAAAGACTTTATTTAAAGTTAATATTCTGACAAAAAAGTAATATACACACATAAAATGAAACAAAATGTCATGTTATTAAATTCTTCAATAAAAAAAATGATACAGCTATCAATGATTTCAAAAGGTACATATAAAACATGTTAATACCAACAATGAATGATTGAGACTGCCACTGTAAGTATACACCCTATCGGCAAAAACATTGAAGAGAGCATGTGAGTACGCAGCAATGAAAACTGAATTGACACACTTCACATGCTGAGAATTTGTGCAACTGAAAGGAAACAATCACATACATCTCTCATTACTTGCAGTGATTCTCAGCTTGTCATTCTTTCTCATTGCCTCACCAGTTCCATGCCCTGAAATAACAGTCTCTCATATTTGCTTTGCGTGTCCTAAGTGGTGAGGGCTCAGTGAAATAGGATGCGCTTATGCTTGGTGTTGGGAATCTGCTCTCGGCTCTTCAGTCTCCTCACAGCTTCTCTCATGTGCTTGGGCTGCAGGGGCGGTGTGTCCCCCCACTTCTCACACACATCCAGTGCTAGAACACAAGCACACAAACAAGGACAAGACACACGGTATGTTTTAATAGCTTAGTTATTACAAGAGATCAGAGAGATCTTCAAAAAGAAAGTGAAGAGAAGACAAATTTCTTACCTTCCTCCACAATTTCGCCAGCAAATACTTTTGAAATACCCGACATGGCAATGACCACATTTTGTGAGACAGAGGTTCCTGTAATCGACTGGATGAGCTAAAAACCAAGCACAAGGAGATTAAGGATTCAACATTTCAAAGGAATATGCCACCAATTTGGAAAAAAAAAAATCATACCCCCTTCAAGTTAGCTAACTTGTAACTTGTAAGCAAGAGGACAATGGGCTAACTGATCTAATATGATTAAATAAGGCCTGAAGCTGAAAGTGCTACAATCAGACAGATGTAGATGAACTGGGGAAAGTTAAAGATCTAGTGTTAAACTTTAGAAGAGAAAAAAGTTATTTACCGGTAATTATTCTAAGTCACTTACTCTCTTAATTGCAGCTTTAGGAAATGCAGACCGTCTGTACATCTCATAACGATTTAGTTGCTCCTCAGAAAACGAGGACACTAAAACCCTAATGAAGGAGATTCAGTAAATACATGGTCATCAGTCAGTCTTTCTCCACAGTCTTTTTTTTAAACAGCAAAAAAGAGACATCTGATAACTATATAACCACTTACTGCATCTTTTGGATCTCATCTTCATCTACTTTATGCCGTTTCTCCTTCTTCTTCTCTGGATCAACCTTCATCTTCTTAGAAGCGGGTGGGTGTAGACCAGATGTTCCCTCTTCTTCATCCTCCCCTGCATTGGCCTCCTTGGCATGTTCCTAACACAATAGTAAACACAACTCATTGTATCTTGCAATAGCCTGGCTAGAGCGACTACAAAGCTCATAAGAGCTTGGTCTGGCCATTCTACGATACTAACCGAATTCTGGGAGGCGGGTTTAACCGACGTCAGTCACAATCTACAACCAATCAGACCACTCAGTCTCATTCAAGCTCGTTTCTCATTGGTGCCCTCAAGTTTGGGATAATAATTCCTCCAAATCGGCAGCCTGGCCAGACTGACTTGCTCGCGAAATTGAATGTAGCGTCACAGGAAGTATGGGCGGGCCCAGGCTATCTTGCAAGACTTTGTGGGCACAAACTTATTACGTTTTATGTATGGTACTTTCTAAATATAATGGCTTTAGGTCTATAAGGAGAGTTACATATTGCTTAATTATATATTCTGAAAGAAAACTATGGCTGTAGTAATATAATTATTAAGGATGCCCTGTGAGATTCTGCATGATTTATTGACATTTCATTTTTGTCTCAAATTGTAGGCATCTCCCCTTGATTGTCTTGCTGTCTGCCCCCTGAATACCTGTGAAAAAAACGGTCTCAAAAGATAACAGGGGCGGGCCGTTATCAAACACTAGGGGAACAGACTGTGCACTAAAACATAAACCATATTGCAACGTAGGGTTCAACATGTATATTTTGAGAAGGGTAGATCTATGGACAGAAACAATTTCTGATTAACTTAGAGTTAACAGAGTGAACATTTTTTTGGCCAGTAATGCAAATGTCTAGTTAGTTGAAATTTAGCAGGTATCACATAATTTTGCACTGATTCTACAGTCTGAACAACATGAGACATACATACATCAACAAATTTACCAACCGGTTTTTCATCGTCCTTGTGTGACTGCTGGGAGGTGGATTCTGCAGGTGCTTCGCTTCCAGCAGATGCTTTGTCAGTAACCTCGTTTTCCTGCAACTCCTCCGTTGAGACGGCTGTTGATCCAGTGTCAGTTTTCAGTCTCGCAGGATCAGCCATGCTACCTAAGCGCTTATCCGCCAACCGCCTTGTCTTGTCTGTTATCTCTTTAAAAAAATGTAAAGATCCATGTCAAATATCCTGTCGAATCTATAGAATTGAAACTGACTGAGAAACGTAACGTTAAATCAATCATCCATCATGACAATGCTAGCGATTCAGCCATTAGCATCCATAAACGGCATGAGGTTGCCTAATCGTTAAGGTCCAAAACTAGTCTACTACCAAGCAATTGTAAAACTAAATTGGGTAGCATTACATTGTGCTTCACAAAAAAAACCAAAGCATCATTTGCAACTGGTTGTTGTTCTGCGATAGCGATAACAGCTACGTTAGCGTTAGCCTCTTTAACGTTACCAGTTCTGTACGTCAAAGTTTATTTTACAGGAAAATCCATCGATAACTTACTATTAGACAGGATCTCTTCACTTTTGTGTATACTGAGGTTGTAAGATGCATTAATATAATGTCTATAAAGCTAGTTTCGTCCAAGACAACATTGCAGCTAAGCACTTTCTTGATGTATCGAGTTCCGCACTTCCGTTTCCGGTTTGTTGACCAATTATAGTATTTTATTGTCTTTGGTCTGACCAATTACAGAATATTCCATGTGGGCAAATATATTCCTTATTAGGCTTACACAACTTCATTCATTATGTGAATAGTTGTAAACTTATATTGTGAACGATGTGGTATATATTCCCCCTATGCATCAATGTGCATTGTATAAAAGCACATTGAAGCTGGCATGTAGAAAATTGCAAATACCACCAAATTATCTATCCCATTCTACTGCTCTCTTTTGCACATAACTGCACACTACTGCTCTTAACTGTACATACTGTCCATACTGCATACACTCCATATTGTATAATTTGCACTTGCTGCTCTTTGCACTAAACTGTATTTCGTTACTCTGTATTTATACGTGTGTAATGACAAGTAAATGTAATCAAATGTAATCAAATAATCCACTGTTCTTATAATACAGTGTTTGAAGTTCATTGTAACATGCATAAATTGTACAGTCAAATGCAGTGAAGTTACGTACTGTATGTTGTCAGCCTATTGTGCATAAGGGAGAGGCAAATAAAGGGGAATATGAGCTGCAAAATTATATGGCTATATGATGGTCGTGGAGATGGTTTGGAGAATGGATAACGGTTTTGCCATGAGTACTGTCATGAAGAATCCCACTGTCAACTGACTAGGTCTATGTATGCCTTCCTTACCATTTGTGAAAGTAAACATTCCTAAAAGCTGTTGTTCTAATCTAATCCAACGAAATGGAATCTATGCACAGTTAAACCATCTTAGTAGTAGGCTATATTGTTTGTTTTGTGAGAGGCTTTTGATCCATGGTAAAGGGATTTTATTTTTGAATATACTTGCATCAAGGAATATGAGATATCAAGCAGTGAAATTCTATTTTGAATAACCTTTTGCAGATCACACAAATTACCTCTACACTTACAAAGACTAGTATCTACAATCTTTGCCAAGCATGATTACGCAAAATTATCACAAAACGACGTCATGTCGATATGGTTGTTTCTAGGAAGTGACGTGTCAAAGACGGTCGAAGGAAGTTTGTCCGGTGGTACTGAAAGAAACTTTCCCCGGAGCCGTAAGAGGAGAGTGTGTGAATCTCGGAGAGCGGCGCTGCTGGGGGAACGGAGCCAGCTCTGGATGGAAGCATTTGTTTTTCCTTCGTAACGACTAAGCGAAGAAAGAGGCATTGTAGGAACGCAAAGGAATTTCCCCCCGCTTAAAATCACCTTCTCTCCCTCGCCCTTCTCGATTGGAGATGGGGAAGGAGCAGGAACTCCTTGAGGCGGCGCGCACTGGGAATCTTGCCGCCGTTGAGAAGCTTTTGTCAGGGAAACGACAGTCCACAGGGATCGGTAGTGGATCGTCAGGAACCGCGGGAAGCAGCAGCAGCAGCAGCAGCGGTGGTCACAGTTCTTCTCACCCCCTCTCCACTTTCCTCAGGTATGGAAACGCAGGAGCAAGCGAGGGTTAGGGAGCGTGCGGTTCCGACCCATTGGGAGGGAGGATATGGCACCGCTCGAATGATTTTGTTTTGGTTTTGATTATGAGACATTTGTTTTTCCTTCATGTGAGAGTGTAGCTGAAAATTATACAAAATAAATGACGTATGCACTTAAGATATATCTGTTGTCTGGGTCTGGTACAACCAAAAAGCTAACGTTAACCTTAATGGCAGCGTTGATGTCTTTATAACCTAGTCTTACTCAGTAAATGTTTTTGGGGGGAGAGGCGGACAATGCACAATGTTTGGCTACAAAATTACGTTTTTGTCCTCCATATGTTTCCCTGGGGGGATTTGTTGAAGCTACTGTGAATTCAGTAGTTGTAGCCTGCCATGTTTAATAACAGTGGCTAGTGTAGCAGTACACACGCGATGCAATTCCTCTTTGTTCGAGAAGGAGTCTTGCACATATGCAAAACTGGAAAAAAAACTCCACCATAATAGCTTTCTGCCCAATTGATCCACTACCCTTTTCATGTGCGCCAATTCGCGTGATGTTTTTTTTATCATGTAACGATAAGTTTGCGGAAATGCCGAAATGCTTCCCTTTACCAATTCAACTGCTGAATTAATAAGCCCATTAACTGAGTCACTGAGAGCCAGGCCTGGCTACGAGGAAAAAAGGGCAAAAACGGTAGGTTCATCGCCGACGCTGAACGTGTAGATTTAAGTAAATCATCAAGCTCCCTAGTCCAACTCTAAATTTAACAGAAACGTCCAAACAGACCAGTCCAAATCTGTCAGTGAAAAGGGTAATACTTTCCACCCTATTGTGTGTTTTGTGGTTTTATGCCAGGCATTCATCCCCGTGAAAAGGTGGAATGCGATCTCTGACGGTGCCTTCAAAGTTTTCCTATAAAGCGCTTGACAGGTTCTTGCAGTTTAACCTCGGGTGACAACTTCACCCAGACGACGAACGAATCGATCCCTTTGAACCTCCCCTAAGGACACGGACACCTCGTTCATTAACCGTGTCTTAACCTATGTAGGCTACTTCATCTGACATGCGACCATGAGGGACATATTTTTGTTGTTAATAGCAGTCAGTGAGTGTAATTCATAATCGCGAGAAAAAAGAGCCGCATGCTGAGATTCAACATGAATTGCACGTTGAATTTCATGGCATGGCTGCTATAGTATTATACAGAATAAGGAACATTCTGAAATGCCATGGTCATGCTGGTTGTATCACCCTCATGTCATACAGTTAAGGTAGAATGACAACAACACCTCCCAAATACCTTTCTCGGAGCAAGCCCAATCCTCCCAAATGGTGCACCTCTAATTTACCTCAGAATCCAGGCTCTTGAGACTAAAGAAGCAATAGTTTACGCTATTGTTAGTTGCAAGATGATTCATCACAGGACTTGCCCATACCAGACTGGCCAGTTCTCAAACTAATTACATTAAACCCTCTTAATCGGAAATTCAATTCGGGGATGTCATGCAATCAAGATGGGTTTCCTCCTCCTCTGCTTCACAGAGCCAGCGGCTGACTGAAGTGTCCATTGTATTTGTGGGTTTATTGCTCTCAGCCCGGCCAAGGGAGATCAATGCTGGCTCCTCTCCACAGCGATAATGATGAGTCTAGCATGTGTTGGAGATAAATAAATGGATGATGGTTTAGTTTCACAGGTGTACTGGAAGCGTGTATAATGTCGGCGGGTGGGGGTGGGGTAGGGTTGGGGGTTGGAGGCTGACTGCGAGTAATATACAAACACAGCACTCACAAGGAGAGAAAATGTGAAGGTCCAGATGTACATTTCATTTCTCTCACTCTCTAGTGTTAGCACACACCTCAGGCCTCTTTCGGCATCGTTCAGAATTATTGGCATTTGTGTTTACCACAAAGTGGCCTGTGGGGGGCTGTTGCGTTTGTATGTGACACTTGATGTAGCATGTGTAATCAAAATGTCAATACCATTTTTCTTTTAGTATTGATGTGGATTACCATAGTGGCTCAACTATTTATCCACAGCATCTGATTTCCCTGCAGCATGGTCAGCTTATTTGAGAGACAATATGCCCTGTATGTTGATTCATGCTGCTATGCACTGTGCTCAGGGCAATTATGGCACCCTTTGGACTTTGAGAATGTTTTAGTCTGCATCATTATAGAGACTGCCATCAACAAATTGGAAGTACAGTTGGCTGCCTGTGGCTGAAGTAAGTGTGGAAAGTGGTTGACCGTACTGAACTCTCTGAGAGAGAGAGAGAGAGAGTGTGTGTGTGTGACCTGTAACAGGAACAAAGAATGTCTTTGCACTCTACTGTTTTTACCTCATCAGAACTAGTAGCAGCAGTGTCTTGTGAAGACGACAGACAGACATTTGACTTTGTTAATGACCCCCTTCACCCTCTGCTAAAAGTGGGTTAGCCACAGACCATTGTGTCAGTGTGTGCAATTTCATAAAACAGTCCTGTATTGGTCATTACCCCTCATGTATGTCCTGTATGTATCATGGATTCGCTGAAAGTGAGAGTGGAACAGAGAATCCCGTAGTTGTGGCTGCTTATCAAGCTACGTTAGGGATTCACCCTAGGCTAATGAAAGCCAACCAGTATCGTTCAATAGTCTGGCAACAACAACACGTTGGTAAATGTATGGAGCAAAGGGCAGGTATGCTGTGATGTTCTCATGCTGGATTCCAAGCTGTCAGGACAGGAATGGGGAACGTGTCTTGGCCTGCAGCAGTCAAGGCAGACAGTGGAAGAACTTATTGTGGAATGCCTGGTCCAACTCACGGCATGCTACGCAGACCAAAACAAAAACAGGCACGAAACATAGTAGTGAAACTGCTGTCATTCCCTCAGACACACTGCTGTGTTCCACATCGTTTGTCGTCTTTATGGACATTCTTTTCTCTATCAAGTCAAAAGAGTCTCTGAAGTGTTTTTGTGTTTTCTACACCTGACTGTGTGCTGTATATTGGAAACATCCAATCATACCCAGATGTCTGAGATCTTTAAAGAAAAAGCACTGCCTGAAAAAGTGTCTCCATCCTTCACAGGCATCAAAGGAGCCTTGTCTCGATTTAATTTCATTAATTCATTTAATTCTATTTTTATTATTTTATTTTTGTCAACATAGTCCACAGGAAGATGTCTGTCTCTCTGGCACTTCCTGTGACCCATGAAACTGTTCTTATTGGCTCAGGCAAAGCTAAAGAGTTTCTCTCTTTTTTTTTTTTTTTTTCCTCTCGTTCTCTCTCACTGTCTCTCTCTCTCTCTCTCTCTCTCTCTCTCTCTCTCTCTCTCTCTCTCTCTCTGGTAAACATGGCGCTAGTCCTGGGTATAAAGGAAGTTCATGACTCTTAGACAGTGATGGCTCACTGGACAGAAATTAGCAGAGGAATGCATGAAACAGACCATGTGGAGTGGCCCTCCGCCTAGCAGCAGGCTCTGTCTCAACCACTGAAGTAAGCTTTTTAGAGAGAGAAACAGGATACAGATTTGGAAATGGTTTGACCTTGTGTAGCACTGAATTCAATCTGTCTGTTCTGTCTACCCCTTTTCCATATTTTTCCATGAGAGAAGGATATGGGGGTTACTGATGTAGTTTTATAGATGCACTTATTAATGTTGACTCAGAAAGGAAGTGAATGGGACTCTTAGGCCCTGTGGTGCTGATATGACCATGTGGAACATGTTAGCATAGGAACTCTGATGTGTAACCCAATATTCTGCCTACTGAGCATTATTAACACAGATTATCTCCTTGTGTTTTCCACTGGGTTAAGATGAAAGAATAACTGCTCTCGCAAGGGGGACCTCAAATACATTACATAGCAGAAAATGTCCGTATTAAATGAACTTTTCTTCTGCTAAAAAGCGGAATTTTCTCTGATTTGACGTGATTCAAGCTCTTTTTTAGAAGTGCCAGCGTCAGTTTCTTGGAGGACTTAATGGAAGTTCTGCGGTAAGCGCTGTATGAAGAGGGGTCAGGCCAGGTGTTTCCTGTTTGTGACGTCAGCATTACTAAAAAGCATTGCGTGTGCATGTGTGTCTGCGTGTGTGTGTGTGTGTGTGTGTGTGTGTGTGTGAGTGTGTGTATCTCTGTGTTTGTGATTTTGAGGGAGGCTGGACTTAGCTGATGCCACAGGTAGGCAGATGGCAGCCCCCCTTAACCTGTGACCACGAGCAAAAATATACCCATATTGGTCTGATTCTACCAAGCTGGCATAATGTGTGATCATAGTATATCTGCTGCTTTGTCATATGCAAGGAAGGAAGGTCTAAGTGCTAGTGGCTTTATTTTTTAATTTAGTTATCATGTTCAAACTTAACTTTTTACTGGTATGTAGTTTCACTTCTCATTTCACTGGCTGCGTTATGCTACATTTGTATTACATAAACCTTCACGTGGCCCTCATAATGTCCAAAATCTGTTAGGCCATTTCCAATGACCTTTTTACCCTTTGAATTCGGACGGCAGTCAGAGTTTTATTCTTGAATAGCCGGACTGTTTACTTCCCTAACTAGGACACAAGCTAGCATCGTTGAGCAAGGCTGAATAGTGTCAGGTATCAAACATTCAATAGAATTTGCTTTTTGAGGCTTTGCTCACCATTTATTCTTTGAGACTGGTAGGGCCACATCTCTGCCCCATTTATTTTGGACATTATGGACATTTGTCCTTCCAAAGCTGTGTCCAGTTTGAGAGACTATAGGAGAAAAGCTTCTAGTTGTTGCTATGTGCTAGTCTTTTGTCACAGAACAGTGTGTGGGGCAGTGCACAGTACAGGAGGCGGGTGGTAAGTAGTTCACAGAATAGTATGGGTGTTGCATAGGCCACCAATAACATGCAGTTTTGGCTTTTACTGACACTGTCTGAATACCTTTCATGTTCTAAATCCTTAAGGTTTTAAAGTGTGTTAACATATTCAGCTACAGGATTCAGACCCAGAGTAGTTTGGATGCCAGCCACGTGGCCTTAACCTATTGCATACGTAGGTTTGAGGATGCTGAAGAATCAAACCTCAACCACAACCATCAATTTAGCCTGAGATATAATTGGAGAGTCATGAATGTGTTTTTAAGTGTCTTTTCTCCCAAGACTACTCTAATTGCCTAAAGACTCCCAGTTTTTTCTCATATTGTCATATAGTGGCGAAGGTTGTTACATTTATTTGTGATGGGTCCTTCCTCCTCAAGCGTGCAGTAGTATTAATAGAAACTAATCTTAACTCGGAAAAACACTTGACACATTGCTTCCTTGGGCAAACACTGATATTTATATCTCGCCTCTGTTGTTGCTGTGTGAAAAAAAAAAAAAAAAAAAAGCAACAAGGCTTTCACTCTGGCACAACGAGGCCTGTTCTCCAGCCGAGAAAAATGGTCACCTCCCAGGAAATGGCTCTGAGGCTTGTTTGCTTGACCCTTTCTGAGTCTGTGCACAGCCGAAGCAGTGTGACGCTAGCAAACAAAAACACGCTTGTTGGACATTACAGTCAGTCAAGCCAGTGCTTCATCAGTGGCTGTTTTGTCTCTGCAAGTATGTTTGTGTCTCTTTGAGACTGAAGCCTTCTCATGGTGATGGGTCAGCTTCCAAGAGTTCACCCAGACACTGCTTGTGTGTGTGTGTGTGTGTGTGTGTGTGTGCGCAGTACTCTCATTCTTTAATTCCTTCTCTCTTTTGGCATATTCGTTTTCTCAGTCTCCCTCTCTTTTTTTTGTGGTTTAGCCTGAGTCAGCGGTTTCCAGCAGTGTCTCGGCCACCTGCTGATTTCACTGGCAGACATCTGAAAGGCGATGAAAGGCAACAAACCCCTCTAACTTCAAACGTGTTTTATTTGTTGGGTAAAAAAGGATATTGGGCATAATGGCCTGGCTGAGAAAGCTGTTAAAGGCCCTCTGCAAGATGTTACTCTGTCTGCATGTGACCCAGCATGATGGTCTTCTCACATCTGCCTTTCACAAGTCTTAAAAATTACTTAATTTAAGCCCATGTCAAGCAGAGAAACCTGTTGAGGAAAAAACAGGGAAGATGCTCTTTTGCGGTTTTGCCAAAACACTTTAAACTCTTGAGATAAAGGTTTGTGGCTGTATCTCTTATAGACATCCTTAAACAGTTTCCTGTCTTTCGAGATGGGGTGATGATGTCCTGTGATGTGCATCTTCGAGAAGAGGGTGTTGCACCTTGTTTCCGTTGCGGTATCGACCTACAGCACGTGTGACTAGTTCACTCTTTTAGTATAGCCTTGTATTGGCCCTTTGGTGCTACTGCCACAGCTCTGGTCACCATTTGACAACTAGCTGCTAGGCAAACTCTAGGCTACCCACAAGCTGCCAGGCTACCTCGTGTAGGTTTTATGATCGTCGCATGAGGGTGTCGACATGTCACACATTGTGCTTTGCTTGGGTCCCAATAAAAAAAAAAATTGTGGGTGTGGGTTGGTTGTCTGACTTGGACTGTTCCACTTTTGGAGGCAGGAAACCACCTAAAAAGCAAAGTGGAGCAGACAAAAGTTGGGAGGCTATTTTCAGATGGAGATCTGGATCATGTGCGTCTTCGGGGATTGCCTTGTGTATCTGTCTACTCTGTTTTTGTCTGTGTCACTGAATTAAACCATGTGAAGTCTTTGATGGCTCTAGACTCCACTGGTGTATGAGTGTGTGCAAATGGGTGTGTGATTGGGTGAAAGCCATAAGCAGGCAGCGCGTGTAGACGCAGCGCCCTCTGGCTCTACTGACCGTGCGCATCACTGTGGGATAGCTAGAAACATAATTTCCATTCCTCTGCATCTCCAGTATATGTAGAGAAATTGACAATAAAGAGATTTACAGTAACTTTACAATAACTTAACGTAAGATGAAACAGGGTGGAATAGGGTAGGACATCAGGGTAATGAACATCATTTCACATAATGGTATACAACCCTAAAGATCACAGTATTAATTTGGTGATAAAAATGCAATGTATGTCCCCACCCCCTCATATGAACAGGTCGGGGAAGCTTTCTATTTTTCTTATTGGCATGCTTTGGTCAGTGTGTGTGTGTGTGTGTGTGTGTGTGTGTGTGTGTGTGTGTGTGTG
>JAGFZM010003680.1:6018-22367 GCA_017657215.1 Limnothrissa miodon
GGGGGGGGGGGACTGTTGCTGAGTCGGGGTAATCTGATGTATGGCACGGCCAAGTGTGGGAGCTTGGAAGGAGCAGTAAGGGAACTTTAATTTATGGGCACTACCATTTGGAGGCCTCCAGTGGGGGTCATCAGCGCCAAGTTTAGTGCCCCCCCATGTATGGTATGCCCTAGGGGGAGACAGATGGTCCCAGGACCCAAATAGACAAAGACGGACCTCTCCTCTCCCTCTATGGCCTGCTCTTGGAGGAAGCACGGCAATGCAAACGTGCAGAAATGTTGCGTCGCCCAACGCAGGCCGAGCTGCACTGGGGACCGTTTGTATCATATTCAGCGTTCGGTGTGAGAGTGTTTGTCAGCCTTGGCTTGGAAGAAAGAGAGGAAAAATAAATGGAAACTTGTGTGATGAGATTAATGGGAGACTAATGGCGGTGCGAATGGCAGTGACTGGTGGAGCTACGGAGGTAACCGGTGCCGAACCAGTCACACCCGCTCAGAGCTAACTGGGACGTAGACCGATGATACACACATACACGCACACATATACACACTCACCTGCATGCCTGAGGGTGGGCGCTTATTTCTCGGGAATCACAGGTTCTGAGAGAGAGAGAGAGAGAGAGAGAGAGAAAGAAAGTGAGAGAGAGAGAGAGAGAGAGAGAGAGAGAGAGAGAGAGAGAGAGAGAAATACAGAGGGAGAGAGAAATAGAGAGGAAGAAAAAAAAGGGATGAAAAGAAAGAGAGAAGGAAAAAAAGAGATGGGGAGGGGAAAAGCATAAACATTTACATCCATTTATCTTATAACACATAATCTTACACACAGGCACACACAGAGGCTTACACACTATTTCTGTGTCTGTCGTTCATAATAATAATAATGTATGTGTCTGTCGCTCATAATAATAATGTCTGTGTTTGTCGCTCATAATAATAAAAAATGTCTGTGTTTGTATCTCATAATATTAACGTCTGTGTTAGTCGCTAATAATAACGACTGTTTGTCGCTCATAAACAGCTCCATAAATACTGTGTGTCAGCAAGGACAGCATCCCTTCACAGCCATTCTCCCGCGAGATAACAGCCTAACGTATACTGTACAGCAGAGTGTTTATTGAATGCCATTGGACGCAGCGCTCCAAAGGCACCTAGCACCCGTAGTAACAGTGCTGTGAACACACAATGGCCCGCATGCCAAGCGGGCCTTAACAGTGCAGCCAAAAGCCCTCTAATAGACTCAAGAAAGACAGGTGGTTAGCCTTTGTGTGTGTGTGTGTGTGTTGGGAGAATGTCATGTGCACTGCTGGTAAGTTCCCAACAGGCCACACAGGAGACAACAGGGAGTTGCAGTGGGTGTTTTTTGGCTCTTTGTGTCCAAGTGTGTGTGTGTGTGTGAATATATATTCAAATATACAGTATATATTCATGTGTATGTTTATGTTGTATGTCTGTGTGTGTGTGACAGAAAATGTCACGTGGACTATTGGTCAGCTCCTAACAGGCTACAGAGGAGACAACAGTGTGTGTGTGTGTGTATATGTGTCCTTCTGTGCGGATGACCTACGTTTGACCTCCAGCTTGCAGGAGACGGTGGCCTCCCCATGCTCGTTCTTGGCGCGGCAGGCGTAGACGCCGCCGTCAAAGCTGCCTGGCTTGCGGATCTCCAGAGAGCAGATGCCCTGGTTGTTTATCTGACGGTACTTGGGGTCGTCACCAATGATCATCTGGTTCTTCATCCAGATGATCTTAGGCTGAGGAGGAGGAGGGACAAGTTTCCTGCTTTTTATTTTGGAATATTGGAATTTTTCTATTTGAATTTTTTGACATTTTTATTTAACATTTTTGGAACCTGGAATTCTATTTTAAACAGTTATGGAAAAAATCATTTGTTTTTTACCTAATAAAGGTCTGTACTGCAAAACAATTGCTGCTCAGAGTGTTCTGCTACACAGCCTTTGGCAGACTCTCATACCATAATATAAAAGAGGAACCTCAGTTCTTTTACTTGACACAAAAAATATCCTTTCAGCAATAGTGTTAGCAGATTAGCATGCTCATGAATAACTTTCTGTCATTTTTGAACCACATGAAGGCCCTCTAACAACAGAATGTAAGAAACATGTCAGATTTCCCCTTTAAAAACTTTCACCGTCAAATTGAAGTGGTGATGCAAAATTCAACATTTGCTTACGTTCATATCATGGACTTAAAAGGCATTACAAACTAACTAGATTAAAAACCACACTATTTAAACATAGAGACCAGCTTCAAGAGTCTTCCATGTTCAAATTTCAAATGCCTGATGGCTATTGGTGTCTATTGATCTCAAGCAAGAACAGGGAGGACCTAAGGATGATGTGTGTGTGTAGGGCCAAGCGGGGAGGCTAGCAGTTAGCTGGAATGCACACACACACAGGGGTCCCAAAGACAGAACGCTTAAGGAACCAAGACCCCCTGACACCCCTCTCAGGTTCCTGGGGGGCAGGAATGCCAGTCATGTGACCCTAAGGCTGTCTTTCAACACCCCCAATGCCGACCCACCCCCCACCCCCTCACACACACACACGTCCATCCCGCACCGGAACCCAGGTGCCACATTCCTAAGAGGCACAGGCCCTGGAGAACATCAGAGAACAACTTCTTGCTGTCAACCTCTTGGGGCCGGTTCTCAATGAGTTCCTGACCCCACTGACAGGCCAAAAGCCATCGCTAATAGGCTCTCCCACCCATCACCCATGTGTCCATCTCAGCCCTGTCCGACTGAGGCTAGGCCACAGGGATATCACTGGGGCAGAGTTGCTGTAGGCGTGAATAGAGGTCAACTCCAAACATCTCTCTTCAACATCTCCTACACAGCTGCCTTCTCTGCATGCTTCCTGTCCAGACAGTCTAATGGATGATTATGTCCTCAGGTGGTACTTAGGGTGAAATAAATGAACGTTTTTGGCACGCCAGAAATGTTTGCTAGCTTGTGGGCTGTCATGCAGTGGTAGCGTACTGTTAATAGCTAGCAAAAAATACTCTAGTGTGGAACCTGCATCCAGCATCAGCCAAGCTTAACCAATTACATGATTTAATGTCTGACTCCTGGTCATGTGTGGCTTGTGTCCGTCCTCAGAGGTCACCATGTGTGGCGGTTGCTGCGGTTACCTTGGGGCATCCCCTGACGGAGCACAGGAGCCTGGCGCTGTATCCCACGGTAGTGCAGCGGTCGGGCATTGCGGTGGTGAACTTGGGAGCCTCGCTGAAGTCGTGCTCCTTGTAGATGGGAGGCTTGTAGTCGATGCCTGTCAGTCGAGAGCAAGAAGCACAGAAGACAGGGTTGACATGAAGACCTCCAAAAAAACATCTAAATTTTTTTTTTTTTTTTACACTGGGACAAAGGGAGGACACTGGTCACTCTTCATGCACATTTTATCCTTAAGGTGACTAGAGCATAAAATGACTATGACTATTGACTAAAATGACTATTGACTGTATGAACTAATATATGATGGAATGAAAGACAGACTTAACAGTAGAAGGAATAAGCGAATAAACAAATGAATGAGCAAATAAAAGAAGGAATGAATAAATCAGCGATTAAAGAAAGAAAGGAAGAAAGAAGGAATGAATGAATGAATGAACGAACGAATGAGCAAATTAATGAATCAACGAATAAGAAAATGAATTAATGACTGAACAAATGAATGAATGGAAAAGGGAATGAATGAATGAATGAATAAATGAATGAATTAATGAATGAATGAATATAAGAGAAGAAGAAGACACAAGAAGAGACGATGAGGAACAGAAAAGACAAAAAAAAACAAAGAAGAAGGAATAGACAAAGAATGTCTTACTGGGCTTTTTGTTATTTTTCACAACCTTCCCTGGCTGAGAAATGTTTTGGTTATTGTTTTGGACCTGAATTCCTGCCTCTCCCGGGAGACTCTGGGAGCTCTCGGAACGCGAGCGCAGGGCCAGAGTCTCACCTGTCTTCAGGATTTTGGCCGTCTCCTTGGTGATGGTGGCACCCTCGCTCCGGCCGCACTTGTTCTCGGAGAAGATGCGGAACTTGTAGCTGTTGCCCATGATCAAGTCGGAGATGGTGGCGTTCATCCTGTGGTAATGCTCAACCACTGTGAACCAGTCCTGCCCAACACACACACACACGCGCGCGCACACACGCATGCACACAAACACACACACACAAAGGATTAGGCAATTACTAACATGACTTCTGATTATATTGCACATAATAATCAGCAATGCAGCCACAGTAGATCACAAAAGGGGGGCGCGTGTTCGAGTCTGACCCGAGGTCATTTCCCGATCCTACCCCATCTGTCTCTCCCATTCGTTTCCTGTCACTCTCCACTCTCCTATCCAACTAAAGGCAAAAAGCCCAAAAACATCTTTAAAAGCGAAGAACTGATGACAAAGTGATCATATGTTTGACACCTAGAGAGCATGCCCAGAGAGTGCCAAGGCTGAAGTGGAAGCAGCCATGCACGCAAGCACCGGCTATATAAATGTTTCTGACATGGAATTGGCACAGTTGCTGTCTTAACGCACACTGGCACAATCTGGACATTGCCAACACAACAGTCTTGTGCCACAATGACTCCACGTGTCAGCAGTCTGATCTGTACAGGAGTCACTAATCCTCAAGGTCCTTGAGCCTTACTAGGCCTCTCCCTGTGCAGTCCACAAGCCTAGCATTCCCAAAAAGGGGCCCCTGGGAAGAACCCTGCCCCTTCCTGGACCTTAGCCATTCCACTTGGATCTAACTGGACCTTAGTCATTCCAGTCAGATATAACTGGAACGCCGACTCCGAGGACACACTGGGAGGTGTGGCCTAGGCAGTCTGTTGAGCTAAGTGACAATGACCTAATGACCTGAACTGATTTGAACAGCATTGCATGTAAATTTAGTAGATGCCTTTATCCAAACATCCACCCATTTTGTCAACATCCATTTTGTCGACTATAATAACTTTATTGCTAGCCTTCCCCTGAAGCAAATTAGGCTTAAGTGACTTGCTCAAGGGCACAACGGTGGCAGCCAGTATTTGAACTTAAAATCTCTAGCCTACTAACATGCTAGGGAAGTTCCTTAATGCCACCACTGCACTGCATGTCAAAGGTCACCATTGCATGGTACAGGTTAGCTGGGAGTTCAAATGGCCAAATGGAACATGTAACACCATGTAGTACCAGTGCCAAAGTGAAAAAGCTCGAGTGCACTGCAGAATTTATCCAAATGCTAAATGACACAACGCTAGTGCCAAAGTTTAAAGCTCGACCTCAGTCTCTCCCTGGTAACTCACTTTCAAACTCAATTTGGCTACTTGAGCTCGACTGCAGTCTCTCTGTGTTAAACTCTGTTGTGTTCACTCTGCAGGAGGGAACCAATCACAAGCCTCGATCCTGTCCAGGACCTGATCTAGACTCCCTAGTGCAGTGGTGGGCAAACTTTTTGACTCATGGGCCACAATGGGTAGTTCAATTTGGCAAACGGGCCATGCCAGGTGATGCAGATAGATGTAGTGCTTGTGTGAAACGACAGGGAAAATGCAAAATAAAAAGAAAATAATATTATATTTTAGACAGGTTTGGCGCGCCGGATTATAAAGACCAACAGGTATTATATGGCCTCCGGTCTGTAGTTTGTCCATGCCTGCCCTAACGGACTACAGTACGGGAGGCGTCTCACCCCTGTCTTGAGGTCAGCCTTCTGAATGGTGTAGCCGGTGATGGTTGTGTTGCCGTTGTCCTTGGGCTCGGTCCACTCCAGGGCCACGTTGAAGCCCCATGTGTCGGCAATCTTCAAGCTTTCGGGAGGACCGGGCAGCTCTGTGGGACGGACACACTTTTAGTTCATAACAGGCCCTGGAATTGGCAACGGGCATTGGCATTGTAGCTCACTGCTCCTCACCTAGAACAAACCCCAAGAGCCAGAGCCTCACCCACTATTGTATTTCATAAACACTAAAATGGTAATTTGTTCCATCTGACCATCAGTACAGACCATCTAAATGACACACAGCATACACACAGACACACACGCACACACACACAAACAAACAACTAGTGAAAAGCTCTGCATATATGATTAATGACAATATTTATTAAAAATGTTTAAGCAAATGTAGTGTGGGTGTAGGTGTGTGTGTGTGTGTGTGAGAGAGAGAGAGAGAGAGACAGAGATAGAGAGAGACTCACCACAGATCTGGAGAACAAAGCTGGCCTTGTCCTCAAAGCTTTCCACCTTCACGGTCATCTCATAGGTGCCGGAGTCTTCCCTGTCGGACTGGCGGATGAAGAAGATGCTGTCGCGGTCACTGCTACGCACGTTCACTCTCTTGCTGTCCAGGGGCTCCCCATCCTTGGTCCAGCTCACGGATGGAGAAGGTTTGCCCTGGAACAGGGAAGCACTTGCTTTTAGTGAACACACATGCAGGCACACACCCACACACACATACACACACACACCCACATACACACACTCTAGGGGTTTAACTAGGGGTTTCTTAGGGGTTGCATTCACTGTTAGTGAATACACATGCACACACATACACATACACACAGACACACACACACATACACACATAAACACACAGAGAAGCTCTAGGGGTTCACTAGGGGTTGCACTTGCTGTTAGTAAATTCTGACACTACCTGGCAAAAGAATGGTTCATGTTCTAACAACATGGATTCTTGTTCAAGGTTAAATGGTTCATGTACATAGTTCATGTTCTAACACTGCAAAATTATTAGGTTGTATTGTCAATATTGTGTCAATATTAAAGTTAAATGAATATCACAACATTCTAATGCTGGTAAAATGCTACCATGGCAACAGTTTTTTTTGAGTGAGTTTTGTTTTTGACAGGAATAGTGTGTGTGTTAGTAGTTGAAGTAGTCCATATTTGGACGTGTGTTTTTGAAAGTACTTGGGCACTTCAGAAGTGATTGGGGGCCTCACGTACAACAAAGGGGATGACGATGTTGATCTTGTCGCCGACATTCTTCACCCACCTCTGCCTCAGGAAACGGGGCAGGCGGACCTTGGGACGCTCTGCAAACATCAAACAGTATTTAGTGCTGTTTGGTATCAACTGTGTGTCACAGTACATGCCATTGATACTGTACACGGAGACACTGAGTGACAGGCCAAACAGGTTTGGATGTTAAAAAGTACACAGATATCAAAACTGTGTCATTGTCATTGCACTTCCATAGGCTTTTTTCAGAGATGTCCTTATTCATGAAGGTTTAAAAAGATTTAGGCTTACTGGTTTCAGAGTAGAACACTCATAGTTTTTGTTTTCATTCAATTTCAAAGCAAAAAACAGAATAGAAAAAGAAATTGCAGAATGATTTTTTTAAACGCCTGATTTTCAAGCCAGCTGCACCACATAAATTAGAATTACAATTAGAATTAGAATGCCTTTATTGTCATTGCATACACAACGAAATTTAAAACTAGTGAATCCATCCACAACTCAAGTAGTAATTCCATCCACAACTCAACAGGATCTTGGCTTGACCTTCCAGTGGAAAAGCACTGGGACCACCCAAGCACCTCCAACCTAAGCTAAGCTAGGCTAGGCTAGGCTCAGCTAGGCTAGTAGGGACAGAGGATTGCTGTGATAATCCAAGAGGTGATAATCCAACGAGTGGACTACCGGTGTATTTGTGGATTAAAGGCGCAGAGTGCAAACATCGAGTTATGCCGAGTGGCATAATTCACCTCTTTAAAGGAGACTTTAGTTTATATAATAGCTCTGCAGTTTTCCTAGCAGTAGGTCTGACTGGAACACACCTGCTGGGTATAGCAAGGCAATACTGGAGCCTAAATATAGTCCTACTGTATCACACACACACACACACACACACACACACACACAGCAATATCTCACCAACTCAGAGCATATGATGGAGATCTTGGGTTACATTTCAAATGGAATAAGGCATCGAGTATATTTATACATCTCTAACCACACACACACACACACAAACACAGCCCTCCAACACACACACACACACACACAGAAAGTCTAGGGGTTCAGAAAGGTTAAGTGATGAACTGAATTATCACTTGACAAACTTTCAATGAGTGACTAATTACAACAGCAACTGCTGAAAAGCAGAACAAATAGCGTTGGTATCGCGTTGGGACGTATTTTATCCAGTTGCATCCATCAAACAACAATAAAAGCTCTGCAGTCTGGGAAGCACTAATGTGACAAATGCTTTGAGGGATTCAGTTGCGTTTCCACTTGTCACGTATTAAAAAGAAATTACAGTTGGCTTTTAATGAGCAACTATTAAGACTGCAGCGTTTGAGCATCTGTCCTTCACCCGGGCACTTTAAGTTAAGTTACTTTATTGTCAATTTCCCTACATACTGGACATACAGAGGAATCAAAATTACGATTCTAGCTATCCCACAGTGATGCGCACGGTCAGGAGAGCCAGAAGCCGCTGCGTCTCCACGCGCCGCCTACCCATTCACACACAGTCATACACCAGTGGAGGGGATTACCATGCAAGGCTCCAGCCTGCCACCAGGAGTAATTTGTGTGTCTTGCTCAAGGACACTTCAATGGTGTCAGGTAGAGTGGGGTTCAAACCTGCAACCTTGCGGTCACCGAACAGCTCCTCTGCCACCTGCGCCACCACCGCCCACTTTGCAGCAATTTTTTTATTGTGGGAGGGTGTACAGCTTTTGACTTTAAGAGTTTTAAGTTTCTCTTGCTTTAAGGTCTGTTTCTTTAGAAGGCAATAAGAAGGCCAGTAGAAGCCGTGGATTCACACATATATTTCTTCATTTGTAAGCTTGAGTAGAGACCTGATGAGCGATCTGCACACCGGTGTCATGGCAACCGCCTCCATGGCTTTTCTGGGCCACCATAGGGCCAGAACCGAACCAACTCAGTCTTTAGCTGCCGTTACCGGGTGACCTGGCTTGACTCCATGGAGGGAGATAGGCGCTGTGTCCGCAGATGAAAAGCCTACCAGAAATCCGTGGCATGTTTTTAGACAAACAGTAAGGCACTGGCAGGCCAGGGGGGAGGGGGTTGGGAGCGGGGGGGAGGGAATCCGAAATGCCGATGGGCCCCTGGTGCACTGCGCGAACACACGGGAATTTCCACCCTCCAACCCCCCGAACCCCCTCCACCCATATACCAGCCTAGCCATTCACACTTGTCACCATCGCTCGCAGAGAGGACGGCTTGACACAGCTCCAGCGCTGCATTCTGCCAGCGCTCCACAAGCCATGCTAAACGTCCACGGTCTAATCCGTGTTAATAGAGGACGCTTCCAAGCCATTCTCCAAGGATTTGTGCCACAGACTGTTCACTGTGGAAACAATTCATGAGATGCCTCTGTCAACACCTGCACACTAAAAAAAAAAAAAAAAAAAAATCTTTGAGGCCAAACTTGGAACAGTATCTATCCCACAGAACTGCCACTTGTCATTTGGTTCACGGGACTCATGTTTCACTCCGGTGAACTTTCCATCCCCATCTCAAATGTAATTCTTTCTTTAGATCTTCATTGACCTCAAGATGTGAAAAACACTGTGCGAATTATCGTGGCATTTATATAACGAGAAGTAATGAAATCTTCCAGATCCACTGTAATAAACAGTTCCAGTGTGGTTTCAAAAGTCAGTCGCACAAATGGCACATACATTTGGTCAGGATGACATTTAACCCAGAATTAAGAGTTATAACAGATGTCGAAGACTTAAAGACATTCAGAGAGGCTACTGAAGATTCTACTGTCAAATTCCATGGAAGTGTGATGTCATTAACTAGAACTTCTAGGGAAAATCTGACATGCATATGACTGAGTTTTGCAGCTTAACTAAGTCCAATCAATCACCAAATTCATATCGAGAAATGTACAATTGCAATTTTTTTTTTGTTGTTTTATAACACGACATATGCACATTGACATATGCATTTTCCTCTGTCATCCAAAATTATCCTGGCGATCCGTCTTAATGACACAATCTCTAGGGGACCCTGTTTCACTGTAGCAGACGGGCATTCCACATGTACCCCCCCACTGGCATGCCACGGAGAGTAACACAGGGCCAAGCGAGTGTCAGGTAGATTTATCTGTCTACCAGTTTGGCAGGGACCATGTTAAAGGAGAGGTCCTTGCTGTCGACTTCTGCCGTCTCTTCTCCCAAGGGGGATCCAAGCCCGTCCCAGTGGAAGGCAGGACAGGACAGGACGAGGACGAGGGATATCTGAAGCCTGGGGGACATCTGAGCCCCTGGTGGCAGGCAGGCAGGCTGTGATCTTTCGCAGATGTGCTATTTCTACGCTGGGCAGAAATGCCAGGGTGAGGCAGGGGCTGGTGTGTGTGCAGAGCTGGATGTATCCAATGTGCTGGAATCACTGCAATGCTACAGAGAGACACAGCATGAACCAACCACAGGGCCAAGTGTGGAGGAGCGGTAATCAGCGAGGCCATTATGGTCGTTGGCCTACTGACCATGACTGTGACCGTGACCGTGGGTGTGATGGGGGTGACATTGTGACGTTTGTGACATTGTGATGTTGTGACTTACCGCCAACCTCCTAGACCACAGAAGAGACCATTCTGGTTTTGGCCTACTGACTATGAGTGTGGATGTGAGGGTGACATGGGCTGAAATGACGTGACATTGTGACATCGTAACATTGTGATGTCATTGTGATGTTATGTCGTTGTGACTTACCACCAACTTCCTTGACAAGGACAGACTCAGGGAGAGCGGCAGCAGGGCTGCGGCCACCAGGGTTCATGGCGACAACGCGGATGTTCAGGCGATCGCCGGTGGTCTGGTTTTTGATGACGTAACGGCAGGAGATGGTGAGCTCTTCGTTTGCGGCCTTCCATTCGTCAGCTAGAAGAGGAAGGATGGCAGACATGGCTGCTTATCAGCAAAGTCATCACCCAATATCAGCAAGCAAGTCCTCATCAGTGCAAAATTAGACATTTATACTCAAAACTTTGTCAACACACTAGAAAATTCACGTCAAGTTTGCATATATTGTTTTTGCATTTATTGTTATTCATAGTCTTCTCTTTTTTTACAGTAATCAATCATAGGGGGAACACGAAAATAAAATTTAAATATACAAATTGGTGAACCAGGGCTTTCAAACTAGCACTTCAAGCAAGCATGTTCACCAGACTTTCCCAACTGATAAATACTCATAGTGGTGTATTAATGGTGTATAACATCACACAACATTAAGGTGACAATATTTACAACTATATCAAATATTACAATAATGTATTGGGTGCAGATTGAAGTACAAATTGTGTTGTTAATCAAAAAGCAAAGGTTCAGTTAGTAGGTGAGAATAAAAAATAAATATTGGACGAAAATTCATTGCAGTTAATGACTACTGACTAAGTGACCACCTAAAAGAACTCCTCCTTCCTTCCTTGTTTTCTATCTTAATGGACACATTGTAAATTAAGTTAGGGAAGAGCAGAATTATGTTTCTTTCTTCAGCTTCTCCATTTGACCCTGAGAGAGATGCCAGGCCACTTGTCCAAACTCAAAGTGTGGACCAGTCTAACGTTCTTGTCACCTTATAGGGATACGAGTAGGTTGAGGATAAATCTCCAAGTGACGCATGGGGAACAGCTGCAACTGATAGGCTTGACCAGTCAATAAAAGCATAATTTACAATTCCCTGTGTTTAAATTAGGGGCCGGCG
The DNA here is from genome assembly GCA_017657215.1 of Limnothrissa miodon. Taxonomy (NCBI): domain Eukaryota; kingdom Metazoa; phylum Chordata; class Actinopteri; order Clupeiformes; family Clupeidae; genus Limnothrissa; species Limnothrissa miodon. Next base: position 17,734 of record JAGFZM010003680.1, read on the forward strand.
CTGGTATCGTGTGGCGGTATTTAAAGAGGGGAATATCACTGGAAGCAGGAGCAAGGACCTCTCCTGGTTAAAAGCTTCAGGCTGACAGGAGCTATGGACTGGGTCATTTATTCATTTTTAATTCAGATCACGCAGACTGAAGCTAACTTTATGATGCGTCTCCATGATAACATGTGTCACTCACTGCACTCACTGCTCACTTGTCAGGGTTGGGGTTGTGGGGGAGGTTCTCAGTATGTACTTACTTCCTTCCTTGGCGATCTCAATGGTGTAGCCATCCAGCCCGTCCTTGCCAACAGTGGCTGGGGGCCTCCAGCTGATGGTGACGGAGGTGTCGTTAACATCTTCCACGCCCAGCTCCAAGGGCTCGCTTGTAGGCTCTGGCAAAGGGTGCAGACAAGCTCATTACTCTCAACACAGACTATATTTAATGAGTATACTAGAAAAAGCTCCTGTTCTATCTTTATAAACAGAGTATACACCGCATTCTTTATCAGTTATCGTCTAGATGCACGCTGTTTATTACATGTGTTATACAGCATGTACAACATGTGTAATAAACATACTGTATAACACAAGTAATAAAGAACAGGGCAGTGATAAATTGGTAGGAAGAGACAAACCCACACACCTGGGGGAGGGGGAGGTGTGGGGGCCTTGACTTCCTCAACTGGAGCAGCTTCCTCAGCAGGGGCACCTAAGGTGGGTGGAATGGTGACACTCAGAGAAGGTTGACATGACATTGGTCTTGGATGGATTCTGTATGTCTTATACAGTCCATGCCATATTAGACCATAGTTCTTAAGAAAGTTATTTTGTATACTTTTATGGACTACAGAAGACTTTTCTTTAACATTCCTTTGAAACACTAACTGTATACTTGTATTATGTAAATGTAGCTGTATAGTCTTACTTTGTATGTAAGACCATAACTGTACATGTATGTGGTGCATGTACTATGTGAACCACAACAACAACCATGTCTTTAACTACACCACTAACTCAAAAGAGACCAGACTGACTAGAACACTGCATTAAGTTCTAGTTCTATAGTCCTACAAACACTGCATTATAAAGTTCTAGAGCGCACTGTATAGTTCTAGTTCTATTGTTCTATAGTTCAGTAGAGTTTATATGGAAGGTTTATCATGATGCTGCTAGCTCATTATTGCAGCAATAGAACTAGAGGCGGCTAATCCGGCTTCAAACCCACTGACTCTAATCAGCATAACCTGAAGCTAGATAAAATATGATCTAACAGTCATTAGAACCAATATATGGTAGGACTTTTACTCTCAGAAGCCGGACGTTGCCAATCTCTGACAGCTGAAGCTTGTAAGCCATATAGGACTATGCAGTATGTAAGCTATATAGGACTAAGTGTTAAGCGCTATACAGGACTATGTTGTCAGCAGGTCTGACTAGCATTAGATCTGGAGTGAGGACCTAGTGCACAGGAGCACTGGTTAATTCTGTGAGCGCTAGCTAAAGATTGCGCATTACCCTCAGCGGGAGCCTCTCCTTCAGCTGGGGCAGCGGGAGCCTCTCCTTCAGCTGGGGCAGCGGGAGCCTCTCCTTCAGCTGGGGCAGCGGGAGCCTCTCCTTCAGCAGCTGGGGCAGCTAGTGTTAAAATGTTAGATAAGAGGTTATTAGTGGAGGCAGAAACTTGATCTTATCTCCAAAGTTCATCATGGCTGTTGGAATCTGTTGGCTGTTGGCTGTTGTGAAATAAATACAGGATCATTGCTAACGTTGGAAAGTCGTGAAGCAAATTCATGATCATGGCTGTGTTGACTATACTACTATGCAAGTGAAGTTAGCGCAGTTGTTATTAGTGTTAAAGTGATTCGACACTGGACCTGGAGAATTAGAGGGAGTGCAAACCAAGGTCCACGGGTGTGAAGGGTGTGGTGTTTACCGTCGGCAGGAGCTTCGGCTGCAGGAGCAGCATCAGCAGGAGCCTCCTCGGCAGCTGGGGCGGCAGCTAGCGTTAGATGTTAGCAACAGCAATGGTTAGCAAGTACAGAGGTTATTTGCAATGCTATGTTTTACACTACTTTAGAAAGTGTTGCTACTGTAGTTAAAGGGATAGTTCGGTTTTTAACACATTGAGCCCCTTTCACAGGTTGTCTAAAATGCAATAAAGTGGGTGACATCGAAATTTTGACGACTGCTTCTCTCTCGGCTATTTGGGAAATGTAGAATCGCCTCTGCCTGCCTTCAAAATGGCTAGCAATGGGCATGTGTTGTTTCTATCCTTAAAACACTGGTTTTAAAAAAGTGCTACTCACCAAGTGGTTAGTGGTGCTCAATGATGTTCCAAAACATGTATCGTAGCGAAATAAAGCTTCCGTCATGTTTTATTTGGCACTTTGTTTATTCAATATCAAAAAGATCAGACCATACCTAACTCAACAAGCCTCCCAATTGCTGGTTCAAACTATGGTCCTCTCACGCCTTGACTACTGCAATGCCCTTCTGGCAGGACTTCCTGCCTGTGCCGTCAAGCCACTTCAGATGATCCAAAATGCTGCGGCGCGTCTCATCTTCAATCAGCCGAAGAGGACGCATGTCACCCCTCTGCTAATCGAGCTCCACTGGTTGCCTCTGGCGGCTCGCATCAAATTCAAATCACTGATGCTGACTTACAAAGTGCTTAGAGGATCTGCCCCTTTTTATCTAAGCGCTCTCATAAAAGCTCGGGCTACCCCCCGACAACTCCGGTCCTCCAATGACTGTCGACTGGCAGTCCCAGCACCTCGCCCAAGGCAATCCAGACTCTTCTCATGTGTCGTCCCACGCTGGTGGAATGACCTACCAAAAACAATCAGAACAGGGCCATCTCTGGAGGCCTTCAAAAAGCTCTTAAAGACCCAGCTATTCAGAGAACATCTTCTATCCTAGCACTAAAATGAACTGAAGCACTATCCCCTAGCACTATGCTCCTTAAGGTTTCTGCTATGTAGCTTGATTGTTATCCTCGTTTTGTAAGTCGCTTTGGATAAAAGCGTCTGCTAAATGCATAAATGTAAATGTGAAGGAGCAAATAGATCCCTATGGGACTTACAAAATGGCAAATAAAACATGACAGAAACTGTATTTTGCTACGATACTTGGGTTGGAACATCAGCAAATGGCACTAATCACTCCATGAGTAGCACTTTTTTAAAACCAGTGTTTTAAGGATAGAAACAACACATGCCCATTGCTAGCCATTTTAAAGGCAGGCAGAGGCGATTCTATATTTCCAAAATAGCCGAGACAGGAGCAATCATCAAGATTTTGGTGTCAACCACTTTATTTCATTTTAGACAACCTGTGAAAGGGGCTCAATGTGTTAAAAAAACGAACTATCCCTTTAAGAAATTCTAGCTGTACCCAGAGAAAGCTTATCTAGTCAAAACGTTTTTTTTTGTATGTTATAGGCATGTTATGAGCAAAGTCTCCGGTGTTTTTGTTATTCAATAAAGCCTGTATATTTAATAAAAAATATACAGTCTACTAGTTTGACCCAGATGCACAAGTAGTGGGGTCAAATTTTCGGAGCATTTCACGTGGTTTCAATTTCAGAGCATTTCGCAGGGCTTCAATTTGACAGATATCAAGACTGAGATCATGATGAAAACTCCAGTGACTTTGCTGTTTTGAACTGAAACAGTTTGTACAAGTCCAGCTGATGGGGACAGAAACTGATCCAGGTGGGTTTACCCTCAGCAGGTGCTTCACCCTCTACGGCAGGAGCGGCGGCCTCCTCGGCGGCAGGAGCAGCTGGTGTTAAACGGTTGGCATTAGTGAAGGGGGACAAATTGCAGGGGAGGGCAGAAGATCTAGATATGGTGACATACAGTCAAGAGCTACGGGAGGGCAGAAATGCTGAGCAGTTGGTGAGAAGAAGTAGACCTATGACATTAAACATGCTGCTATGATACCATTATATCTTTTGGAGACTATATCCAGGAGGTTTGTTGAAGCATTGTAATAGCAGTAGTAGGAGGGGTGAGTGCTTGTTGTCATTAATTGCGGCGTTACATGTAGTAGTAGTAGGACTTGGGTTGAGTGTTTGTTGTGTTGTCAGTAATTGCGGCATTACACATTATCAGTTAACATTTATCCTAATAAAAAATCCTAAATCCAAATATTCCCTATCTATTTTAATCTCAATGGTCTAGTCACCTTATATGCTGCTGTAGGCTATTTCCCAACTAAAATCTACCGTAATTGTAAACTTGCCTTAATGGCTATTTTTCTTCTGTTTCTTATTAGCACTTTCCCAGGTGGGTCAGCTCAGGTGAGAGACCAACTGTAAAAAGCGCACTAGTTCTAGTACAGGACTATTTTCTGAAGGTATACTTTGACTATATGTAGAAGTAGTATTAGGTTAGTGTCTGTAATACCCTGATGTGCTAAGCCTATGGACCAGTGATACTCTCATCTCTCACTCTTTCTGCAGACACACAGCAGCGTTGCTGGGCAATACTAAGCTGCTGTATGCTATACGGCTGTAGCATTACAAGGTTGTTGTAGTAGTCTGCCATTAGTCGTGAGTAACTTTTGTTACCCTCGGCCGGCGCTTCGGCTGGTGCTTCAGCAGGAGCTTCAGGTGCGGCAGCAGGGGCCTCCTCGGCTGCGGGAGC
>JAGFZM010003681.1:6007-22355 GCA_017657215.1 Limnothrissa miodon
GGGGGGGGGGGACTGTTGCTGAGTCGGGGTAATCTGATGTATGGCACGGCCAAGTGTGGGAGCTTGGAAGGAGCAGTAAGGGAACTTTAATTTATGGGCACTACCATTTGGAGGCCTCCAGTGGGGGTCATCAGCGCCAAGTTTAGTGCCCCCCCATGTATGGTATGCCCTAGGGGGAGACAGATGGTCCCAGGACCCAAATAGACAAAGACGGACCTCTCCTCTCCCTCTATGGCCTGCTCTTGGAGGAAGCACGGCAATGCAAACGTGCAGAAATGTTGCGTCGCCCAACGCAGGCCGAGCTGCACTGGGGACCGTTTGTATCATATTCAGCGTTCGGTGTGAGAGTGTTTGTCAGCCTTGGCTTGGAAGAAAGAGAGGAAAAATAAATGGAAACTTGTGTGATGAGATTAATGGGAGACTAATGGCGGTGCGAATGGCAGTGACTGGTGGAGCTACGGAGGTAACCGGTGCCGAACCAGTCACACCCGCTCAGAGCTAACTGGGACGTAGACCGATGATACACACATACACGCACACATATACACACTCACCTGCATGCCTGAGGGTGGGCGCTTATTTCTCGGGAATCACAGGTTCTGAGAGAGAGAGAGAGAGAGAGAGAGAGAAAGAAAGTGAGAGAGAGAGAGAGAGAGAGAGAGAGAGAGAGAGAGAGAGAGAGAGAAATACAGAGGGAGAGAGAAATAGAGAGGAAGAAAAAAAAGGGATGAAAAGAAAGAGAGAAGGAAAAAAAGAGATGGGGAGGGGAAAAGCATAAACATTTACATCCATTTATCTTATAACACATAATCTTACACACAGGCACACACAGAGGCTTACACACTATTTCTGTGTCTGTCGTTCATAATAATAATAATGTATGTGTCTGTCGCTCATAATAATAATGTCTGTGTTTGTCGCTCATAATAATAAAAAATGTCTGTGTTTGTATCTCATAATATTAACGTCTGTGTTAGTCGCTAATAATAACGACTGTTTGTCGCTCATAAACAGCTCCATAAATACTGTGTGTCAGCAAGGACAGCATCCCTTCACAGCCATTCTCCCGCGAGATAACAGCCTAACGTATACTGTACAGCAGAGTGTTTATTGAATGCCATTGGACGCAGCGCTCCAAAGGCACCTAGCACCCGTAGTAACAGTGCTGTGAACACACAATGGCCCGCATGCCAAGCGGGCCTTAACAGTGCAGCCAAAAGCCCTCTAATAGACTCAAGAAAGACAGGTGGTTAGCCTTTGTGTGTGTGTGTGTGTGTTGGGAGAATGTCATGTGCACTGCTGGTAAGTTCCCAACAGGCCACACAGGAGACAACAGGGAGTTGCAGTGGGTGTTTTTTGGCTCTTTGTGTCCAAGTGTGTGTGTGTGTGTGAATATATATTCAAATATACAGTATATATTCATGTGTATGTTTATGTTGTATGTCTGTGTGTGTGTGACAGAAAATGTCACGTGGACTATTGGTCAGCTCCTAACAGGCTACAGAGGAGACAACAGTGTGTGTGTGTGTGTATATGTGTCCTTCTGTGCGGATGACCTACGTTTGACCTCCAGCTTGCAGGAGACGGTGGCCTCCCCATGCTCGTTCTTGGCGCGGCAGGCGTAGACGCCGCCGTCAAAGCTGCCTGGCTTGCGGATCTCCAGAGAGCAGATGCCCTGGTTGTTTATCTGACGGTACTTGGGGTCGTCACCAATGATCATCTGGTTCTTCATCCAGATGATCTTAGGCTGAGGAGGAGGAGGGACAAGTTTCCTGCTTTTTATTTTGGAATATTGGAATTTTTCTATTTGAATTTTTTGACATTTTTATTTAACATTTTTGGAACCTGGAATTCTATTTTAAACAGTTATGGAAAAAATCATTTGTTTTTTACCTAATAAAGGTCTGTACTGCAAAACAATTGCTGCTCAGAGTGTTCTGCTACACAGCCTTTGGCAGACTCTCATACCATAATATAAAAGAGGAACCTCAGTTCTTTTACTTGACACAAAAAATATCCTTTCAGCAATAGTGTTAGCAGATTAGCATGCTCATGAATAACTTTCTGTCATTTTTGAACCACATGAAGGCCCTCTAACAACAGAATGTAAGAAACATGTCAGATTTCCCCTTTAAAAACTTTCACCGTCAAATTGAAGTGGTGATGCAAAATTCAACATTTGCTTACGTTCATATCATGGACTTAAAAGGCATTACAAACTAACTAGATTAAAAACCACACTATTTAAACATAGAGACCAGCTTCAAGAGTCTTCCATGTTCAAATTTCAAATGCCTGATGGCTATTGGTGTCTATTGATCTCAAGCAAGAACAGGGAGGACCTAAGGATGATGTGTGTGTGTAGGGCCAAGCGGGGAGGCTAGCAGTTAGCTGGAATGCACACACACACAGGGGTCCCAAAGACAGAACGCTTAAGGAACCAAGACCCCCTGACACCCCTCTCAGGTTCCTGGGGGGCAGGAATGCCAGTCATGTGACCCTAAGGCTGTCTTTCAACACCCCCAATGCCGACCCACCCCCCACCCCCTCACACACACACACGTCCATCCCGCACCGGAACCCAGGTGCCACATTCCTAAGAGGCACAGGCCCTGGAGAACATCAGAGAACAACTTCTTGCTGTCAACCTCTTGGGGCCGGTTCTCAATGAGTTCCTGACCCCACTGACAGGCCAAAAGCCATCGCTAATAGGCTCTCCCACCCATCACCCATGTGTCCATCTCAGCCCTGTCCGACTGAGGCTAGGCCACAGGGATATCACTGGGGCAGAGTTGCTGTAGGCGTGAATAGAGGTCAACTCCAAACATCTCTCTTCAACATCTCCTACACAGCTGCCTTCTCTGCATGCTTCCTGTCCAGACAGTCTAATGGATGATTATGTCCTCAGGTGGTACTTAGGGTGAAATAAATGAACGTTTTTGGCACGCCAGAAATGTTTGCTAGCTTGTGGGCTGTCATGCAGTGGTAGCGTACTGTTAATAGCTAGCAAAAAATACTCTAGTGTGGAACCTGCATCCAGCATCAGCCAAGCTTAACCAATTACATGATTTAATGTCTGACTCCTGGTCATGTGTGGCTTGTGTCCGTCCTCAGAGGTCACCATGTGTGGCGGTTGCTGCGGTTACCTTGGGGCATCCCCTGACGGAGCACAGGAGCCTGGCGCTGTATCCCACGGTAGTGCAGCGGTCGGGCATTGCGGTGGTGAACTTGGGAGCCTCGCTGAAGTCGTGCTCCTTGTAGATGGGAGGCTTGTAGTCGATGCCTGTCAGTCGAGAGCAAGAAGCACAGAAGACAGGGTTGACATGAAGACCTCCAAAAAAACATCTAAATTTTTTTTTTTTTTTACACTGGGACAAAGGGAGGACACTGGTCACTCTTCATGCACATTTTATCCTTAAGGTGACTAGAGCATAAAATGACTATGACTATTGACTAAAATGACTATTGACTGTATGAACTAATATATGATGGAATGAAAGACAGACTTAACAGTAGAAGGAATAAGCGAATAAACAAATGAATGAGCAAATAAAAGAAGGAATGAATAAATCAGCGATTAAAGAAAGAAAGGAAGAAAGAAGGAATGAATGAATGAATGAACGAACGAATGAGCAAATTAATGAATCAACGAATAAGAAAATGAATTAATGACTGAACAAATGAATGAATGGAAAAGGGAATGAATGAATGAATGAATAAATGAATGAATTAATGAATGAATGAATATAAGAGAAGAAGAAGACACAAGAAGAGACGATGAGGAACAGAAAAGACAAAAAAAAACAAAGAAGAAGGAATAGACAAAGAATGTCTTACTGGGCTTTTTGTTATTTTTCACAACCTTCCCTGGCTGAGAAATGTTTTGGTTATTGTTTTGGACCTGAATTCCTGCCTCTCCCGGGAGACTCTGGGAGCTCTCGGAACGCGAGCGCAGGGCCAGAGTCTCACCTGTCTTCAGGATTTTGGCCGTCTCCTTGGTGATGGTGGCACCCTCGCTCCGGCCGCACTTGTTCTCGGAGAAGATGCGGAACTTGTAGCTGTTGCCCATGATCAAGTCGGAGATGGTGGCGTTCATCCTGTGGTAATGCTCAACCACTGTGAACCAGTCCTGCCCAACACACACACACACGCGCGCGCACACACGCATGCACACAAACACACACACACAAAGGATTAGGCAATTACTAACATGACTTCTGATTATATTGCACATAATAATCAGCAATGCAGCCACAGTAGATCACAAAAGGGGGGCGCGTGTTCGAGTCTGACCCGAGGTCATTTCCCGATCCTACCCCATCTGTCTCTCCCATTCGTTTCCTGTCACTCTCCACTCTCCTATCCAACTAAAGGCAAAAAGCCCAAAAACATCTTTAAAAGCGAAGAACTGATGACAAAGTGATCATATGTTTGACACCTAGAGAGCATGCCCAGAGAGTGCCAAGGCTGAAGTGGAAGCAGCCATGCACGCAAGCACCGGCTATATAAATGTTTCTGACATGGAATTGGCACAGTTGCTGTCTTAACGCACACTGGCACAATCTGGACATTGCCAACACAACAGTCTTGTGCCACAATGACTCCACGTGTCAGCAGTCTGATCTGTACAGGAGTCACTAATCCTCAAGGTCCTTGAGCCTTACTAGGCCTCTCCCTGTGCAGTCCACAAGCCTAGCATTCCCAAAAAGGGGCCCCTGGGAAGAACCCTGCCCCTTCCTGGACCTTAGCCATTCCACTTGGATCTAACTGGACCTTAGTCATTCCAGTCAGATATAACTGGAACGCCGACTCCGAGGACACACTGGGAGGTGTGGCCTAGGCAGTCTGTTGAGCTAAGTGACAATGACCTAATGACCTGAACTGATTTGAACAGCATTGCATGTAAATTTAGTAGATGCCTTTATCCAAACATCCACCCATTTTGTCAACATCCATTTTGTCGACTATAATAACTTTATTGCTAGCCTTCCCCTGAAGCAAATTAGGCTTAAGTGACTTGCTCAAGGGCACAACGGTGGCAGCCAGTATTTGAACTTAAAATCTCTAGCCTACTAACATGCTAGGGAAGTTCCTTAATGCCACCACTGCACTGCATGTCAAAGGTCACCATTGCATGGTACAGGTTAGCTGGGAGTTCAAATGGCCAAATGGAACATGTAACACCATGTAGTACCAGTGCCAAAGTGAAAAAGCTCGAGTGCACTGCAGAATTTATCCAAATGCTAAATGACACAACGCTAGTGCCAAAGTTTAAAGCTCGACCTCAGTCTCTCCCTGGTAACTCACTTTCAAACTCAATTTGGCTACTTGAGCTCGACTGCAGTCTCTCTGTGTTAAACTCTGTTGTGTTCACTCTGCAGGAGGGAACCAATCACAAGCCTCGATCCTGTCCAGGACCTGATCTAGACTCCCTAGTGCAGTGGTGGGCAAACTTTTTGACTCATGGGCCACAATGGGTAGTTCAATTTGGCAAACGGGCCATGCCAGGTGATGCAGATAGATGTAGTGCTTGTGTGAAACGACAGGGAAAATGCAAAATAAAAAGAAAATAATATTATATTTTAGACAGGTTTGGCGCGCCGGATTATAAAGACCAACAGGTATTATATGGCCTCCGGTCTGTAGTTTGTCCATGCCTGCCCTAACGGACTACAGTACGGGAGGCGTCTCACCCCTGTCTTGAGGTCAGCCTTCTGAATGGTGTAGCCGGTGATGGTTGTGTTGCCGTTGTCCTTGGGCTCGGTCCACTCCAGGGCCACGTTGAAGCCCCATGTGTCGGCAATCTTCAAGCTTTCGGGAGGACCGGGCAGCTCTGTGGGACGGACACACTTTTAGTTCATAACAGGCCCTGGAATTGGCAACGGGCATTGGCATTGTAGCTCACTGCTCCTCACCTAGAACAAACCCCAAGAGCCAGAGCCTCACCCACTATTGTATTTCATAAACACTAAAATGGTAATTTGTTCCATCTGACCATCAGTACAGACCATCTAAATGACACACAGCATACACACAGACACACACGCACACACACACAAACAAACAACTAGTGAAAAGCTCTGCATATATGATTAATGACAATATTTATTAAAAATGTTTAAGCAAATGTAGTGTGGGTGTAGGTGTGTGTGTGTGTGTGTGAGAGAGAGAGAGAGAGAGACAGAGATAGAGAGAGACTCACCACAGATCTGGAGAACAAAGCTGGCCTTGTCCTCAAAGCTTTCCACCTTCACGGTCATCTCATAGGTGCCGGAGTCTTCCCTGTCGGACTGGCGGATGAAGAAGATGCTGTCGCGGTCACTGCTACGCACGTTCACTCTCTTGCTGTCCAGGGGCTCCCCATCCTTGGTCCAGCTCACGGATGGAGAAGGTTTGCCCTGGAACAGGGAAGCACTTGCTTTTAGTGAACACACATGCAGGCACACACCCACACACACATACACACACACACCCACATACACACACTCTAGGGGTTTAACTAGGGGTTTCTTAGGGGTTGCATTCACTGTTAGTGAATACACATGCACACACATACACATACACACAGACACACACACACATACACACATAAACACACAGAGAAGCTCTAGGGGTTCACTAGGGGTTGCACTTGCTGTTAGTAAATTCTGACACTACCTGGCAAAAGAATGGTTCATGTTCTAACAACATGGATTCTTGTTCAAGGTTAAATGGTTCATGTACATAGTTCATGTTCTAACACTGCAAAATTATTAGGTTGTATTGTCAATATTGTGTCAATATTAAAGTTAAATGAATATCACAACATTCTAATGCTGGTAAAATGCTACCATGGCAACAGTTTTTTTTGAGTGAGTTTTGTTTTTGACAGGAATAGTGTGTGTGTTAGTAGTTGAAGTAGTCCATATTTGGACGTGTGTTTTTGAAAGTACTTGGGCACTTCAGAAGTGATTGGGGGCCTCACGTACAACAAAGGGGATGACGATGTTGATCTTGTCGCCGACATTCTTCACCCACCTCTGCCTCAGGAAACGGGGCAGGCGGACCTTGGGACGCTCTGCAAACATCAAACAGTATTTAGTGCTGTTTGGTATCAACTGTGTGTCACAGTACATGCCATTGATACTGTACACGGAGACACTGAGTGACAGGCCAAACAGGTTTGGATGTTAAAAAGTACACAGATATCAAAACTGTGTCATTGTCATTGCACTTCCATAGGCTTTTTTCAGAGATGTCCTTATTCATGAAGGTTTAAAAAGATTTAGGCTTACTGGTTTCAGAGTAGAACACTCATAGTTTTTGTTTTCATTCAATTTCAAAGCAAAAAACAGAATAGAAAAAGAAATTGCAGAATGATTTTTTTAAACGCCTGATTTTCAAGCCAGCTGCACCACATAAATTAGAATTACAATTAGAATTAGAATGCCTTTATTGTCATTGCATACACAACGAAATTTAAAACTAGTGAATCCATCCACAACTCAAGTAGTAATTCCATCCACAACTCAACAGGATCTTGGCTTGACCTTCCAGTGGAAAAGCACTGGGACCACCCAAGCACCTCCAACCTAAGCTAAGCTAGGCTAGGCTAGGCTCAGCTAGGCTAGTAGGGACAGAGGATTGCTGTGATAATCCAAGAGGTGATAATCCAACGAGTGGACTACCGGTGTATTTGTGGATTAAAGGCGCAGAGTGCAAACATCGAGTTATGCCGAGTGGCATAATTCACCTCTTTAAAGGAGACTTTAGTTTATATAATAGCTCTGCAGTTTTCCTAGCAGTAGGTCTGACTGGAACACACCTGCTGGGTATAGCAAGGCAATACTGGAGCCTAAATATAGTCCTACTGTATCACACACACACACACACACACACACACACACACAGCAATATCTCACCAACTCAGAGCATATGATGGAGATCTTGGGTTACATTTCAAATGGAATAAGGCATCGAGTATATTTATACATCTCTAACCACACACACACACACACAAACACAGCCCTCCAACACACACACACACACACACAGAAAGTCTAGGGGTTCAGAAAGGTTAAGTGATGAACTGAATTATCACTTGACAAACTTTCAATGAGTGACTAATTACAACAGCAACTGCTGAAAAGCAGAACAAATAGCGTTGGTATCGCGTTGGGACGTATTTTATCCAGTTGCATCCATCAAACAACAATAAAAGCTCTGCAGTCTGGGAAGCACTAATGTGACAAATGCTTTGAGGGATTCAGTTGCGTTTCCACTTGTCACGTATTAAAAAGAAATTACAGTTGGCTTTTAATGAGCAACTATTAAGACTGCAGCGTTTGAGCATCTGTCCTTCACCCGGGCACTTTAAGTTAAGTTACTTTATTGTCAATTTCCCTACATACTGGACATACAGAGGAATCAAAATTACGATTCTAGCTATCCCACAGTGATGCGCACGGTCAGGAGAGCCAGAAGCCGCTGCGTCTCCACGCGCCGCCTACCCATTCACACACAGTCATACACCAGTGGAGGGGATTACCATGCAAGGCTCCAGCCTGCCACCAGGAGTAATTTGTGTGTCTTGCTCAAGGACACTTCAATGGTGTCAGGTAGAGTGGGGTTCAAACCTGCAACCTTGCGGTCACCGAACAGCTCCTCTGCCACCTGCGCCACCACCGCCCACTTTGCAGCAATTTTTTTATTGTGGGAGGGTGTACAGCTTTTGACTTTAAGAGTTTTAAGTTTCTCTTGCTTTAAGGTCTGTTTCTTTAGAAGGCAATAAGAAGGCCAGTAGAAGCCGTGGATTCACACATATATTTCTTCATTTGTAAGCTTGAGTAGAGACCTGATGAGCGATCTGCACACCGGTGTCATGGCAACCGCCTCCATGGCTTTTCTGGGCCACCATAGGGCCAGAACCGAACCAACTCAGTCTTTAGCTGCCGTTACCGGGTGACCTGGCTTGACTCCATGGAGGGAGATAGGCGCTGTGTCCGCAGATGAAAAGCCTACCAGAAATCCGTGGCATGTTTTTAGACAAACAGTAAGGCACTGGCAGGCCAGGGGGGAGGGGGTTGGGAGCGGGGGGGAGGGAATCCGAAATGCCGATGGGCCCCTGGTGCACTGCGCGAACACACGGGAATTTCCACCCTCCAACCCCCCGAACCCCCTCCACCCATATACCAGCCTAGCCATTCACACTTGTCACCATCGCTCGCAGAGAGGACGGCTTGACACAGCTCCAGCGCTGCATTCTGCCAGCGCTCCACAAGCCATGCTAAACGTCCACGGTCTAATCCGTGTTAATAGAGGACGCTTCCAAGCCATTCTCCAAGGATTTGTGCCACAGACTGTTCACTGTGGAAACAATTCATGAGATGCCTCTGTCAACACCTGCACACTAAAAAAAAAAAAAAAAAAAAATCTTTGAGGCCAAACTTGGAACAGTATCTATCCCACAGAACTGCCACTTGTCATTTGGTTCACGGGACTCATGTTTCACTCCGGTGAACTTTCCATCCCCATCTCAAATGTAATTCTTTCTTTAGATCTTCATTGACCTCAAGATGTGAAAAACACTGTGCGAATTATCGTGGCATTTATATAACGAGAAGTAATGAAATCTTCCAGATCCACTGTAATAAACAGTTCCAGTGTGGTTTCAAAAGTCAGTCGCACAAATGGCACATACATTTGGTCAGGATGACATTTAACCCAGAATTAAGAGTTATAACAGATGTCGAAGACTTAAAGACATTCAGAGAGGCTACTGAAGATTCTACTGTCAAATTCCATGGAAGTGTGATGTCATTAACTAGAACTTCTAGGGAAAATCTGACATGCATATGACTGAGTTTTGCAGCTTAACTAAGTCCAATCAATCACCAAATTCATATCGAGAAATGTACAATTGCAATTTTTTTTTTGTTGTTTTATAACACGACATATGCACATTGACATATGCATTTTCCTCTGTCATCCAAAATTATCCTGGCGATCCGTCTTAATGACACAATCTCTAGGGGACCCTGTTTCACTGTAGCAGACGGGCATTCCACATGTACCCCCCCACTGGCATGCCACGGAGAGTAACACAGGGCCAAGCGAGTGTCAGGTAGATTTATCTGTCTACCAGTTTGGCAGGGACCATGTTAAAGGAGAGGTCCTTGCTGTCGACTTCTGCCGTCTCTTCTCCCAAGGGGGATCCAAGCCCGTCCCAGTGGAAGGCAGGACAGGACAGGACGAGGTTGAGGGATATCTGAAGCCTGGGGGACATCTGAGCCCCTGGTGGCAGGCAGGCAGGCTGTGATCTTTCGCAGATGTGCTATTTCTACGCTGGGCAGAAATGCCAGGGTGAGGCAGGGGCTGGTGTGTGTGCAGAGCTGGATGTATCCAATGTGCTGGAATCACTGCAATGCTACAGAGAGACACAGCATGAACCAACCACAGGGCCAAGTGTGGAGGAGCGGTAATCAGCGAGGCCATTATGGTCGTTGGCCTACTGACCATGACTGTGACCGTGACCGTGGGTGTGATGGGGGTGACATTGTGACGTTTGTGACATTGTGATGTTGTGACTTACCGCCAACCTCCTAGACCACAGAAGAGACCATTCTGGTTTTGGCCTACTGACTATGAGTGTGGATGTGAGGGTGACATGGGCTGAAATGACGTGACATTGTGACATCGTAACATTGTGATGTCATTGTGATGTTATGTCGTTGTGACTTACCACCAACTTCCTTGACAAGGACAGACTCAGGGAGAGCGGCAGCAGGGCTGCGGCCACCAGGGTTCATGGCGACAACGCGGATGTTCAGGCGATCGCCGGTGGTCTGGTTTTTGATGACGTAACGGCAGGAGATGGTGAGCTCTTCGTTTGCGGCCTTCCATTCGTCAGCTAGAAGAGGAAGGATGGCAGACATGGCTGCTTATCAGCAAAGTCATCACCCAATATCAGCAAGCAAGTCCTCATCAGTGCAAAATTAGACATTTATACTCAAAACTTTGTCAACACACTAGAAAATTCACGTCAAGTTTGCATATATTGTTTTTGCATTTATTGTTATTCATAGTCTTCTCTTTTTTTACAGTAATCAATCATAGGGGGAACACGAAAATAAAATTTAAATATACAAATTGGTGAACCAGGGCTTTCAAACTAGCACTTCAAGCAAGCATGTTCACCAGACTTTCCCAACTGATAAATACTCATAGTGGTGTATTAATGGTGTATAACATCACACAACATTAAGGTGACAATATTTACAACTATATCAAATATTACAATAATGTATTGGGTGCAGATTGAAGTACAAATTGTGTTGTTAATCAAAAAGCAAAGGTTCAGTTAGTAGGTGAGAATAAAAAATAAATATTGGACGAAAATTCATTGCAGTTAATGACTACTGACTAAGTGACCACCTAAAAGAACTCCTCCTTCCTTCCTTGTTTTCTATCTTAATGGACACATTGTAAATTAAGTTAGGGAAGAACAGAATTATGTTTCTTTCTTCAGCTTCTCCATTTGACCCTGAGAGAGATGCCAGGCCACTTGTCCAAACTCAAAGTGTGGACCAGTCTAACGTTCTTGTCACCTTATAGGGATACGAGTAGGTTGAGGATAAATCTCCAAGTGACGCATGGGGAACAGCTGCAACTGATAGGCTTGACCAGTCAATAAAAGCATAATTTACAATTCCCTGTGTTTAAATTAGGGGCCGGCGCTGGTATCGTGTGGCGGTATTTAAAGAGGGGAATATCACTGGAAGCAGGAGCAAGGACCTCTCCTGGTTAAAAGCTTCAGGCTGACAGGAGCTATGGACTGGGGCATTTATTCATTTTTAATTCAGATCACGCAGACTGAAGCTAACTTTATGATGCGTCTCCATGATAACATGTGTCACTCACTGCACTCACTGCTCACTTGTCAGGGTTGGGGTTGTGGGGGAGGTTCTCAGTATGTACTTACTTCCTTCCTTGGCGATCTCAATGGTGTAGCCATCCAGCCCGTCCTTGCCAACAGTGGCTGGGGGCCTCCAGCTGATGGTGACGGAGGTGTCGTTAACATCTTCCACGCCCAGCTCCAAGGGCTCGCTTGTAGGCTCTGGCAAAGGGTGCAGACAAGCTCATTACTCTCAACACAGACTATATTTAATGAGTATACTAGAAAAAGCTCCTGTTCTATCTTTATAAACAGAGTATACACCGCATTCTTTATCAGTTATCGTCTAGATGCACGCTGTTTATTACATGTGTTATACAGCATGTACAACATGTGTAATAAACATACTGTATAACACAAGTAATAAAGAACAGGGCAGTGATAAATTGGTAGGAAGAGACAAACCCACACACCTGGGGGAGGGGGAGGTGTGGGGGCCTTGACTTCCTCAACTGGAGCAGCTTCCTCAGCAGGGGCACCTAAGGTGGGTGGAATGGTGACACTCAGAGAAGGTTGACATGACATTGGTCTTGGATGGATTCTGTATGTCTTATACAGTCCATGCCATATTAGACCATAGTTCTTAAGAAAGTTATTTTGTATACTTTTATGGACTACAGAAGACTTTTCTTTAACATTCCTTTGAAACACTAACTGTATACTTGTATTATGTAAATGTAGCTGTATAGTCTTACTTTGTATGTAAGACCATAACTGTACATGTATGTGGTGCATGTACTATGTGAACCACAACAACAACCATGTCTTTAACTACACCACTAACTCAAAAGAGACCAGACTGACTAGAACACTGCATTAAGTTCTAGTTCTATAGTCCTACAAACACTGCATTATAAAGTTCTAGAGCGCACTGTATAGTTCTAGTTCTATTGTTCTATAGTTCAGTAGAGTTTATATGGAAGGTTTATCATGATGCTGCTAGCTCATTATTGCAGCAATAGAACTAGAGGCGGCTAATCCGGCTTCAAACCCACTGACTCTAATCAGCATAACCTGAAGCTAGATAAAATATGATCTAACAGTCATTAGAACCAATATATGGTAGGACTTTTACTCTCAGAAGCCGGACGTTGCCAATCTCTGACAGCTGAAGCTTGTAAGCCATATAGGACTATGCAGTATGTAAGCTATATAGGACTAAGTGTTAAGCGCTATACAGGACTATGTTGTCAGCAGGTCTGACTAGCATTAGATCTGGAGTGAGGACCTAGTGCACAGGAGCACTGGTTAATTCTGTGAGCGCTAGCTAAAGATTGCGCATTACCCTCAGCGGGAGCCTCTCCTTCAGCTGGGGCAGCGGGAGCCTCTCCTTCAGCTGGGGCAGCGGGAGCCTCTCCTTCAGCTGGGGCAGCGGGAGCCTCTCCTTCAGCAGCTGGGGCAGCTAGTGTTAAAATGTTAGATAAGAGGTTATTAGTGGAGGCAGAAACTTGATCTTATCTCCAAAGTTCATCATGGCTGTTGGAATCTGTTGGCTGTTGGCTGTTGTGAAATAAATACAGGATCATTGCTAACGTTGGAAAGTCGTGAAGCAAATTCATGATCATGGCTGTGTTGACTATACTACTATGCAAGTGAAGTTAGCGCAGTTGTTATTAGTGTTAAAGTGATTCGACACTGGACCTGGAGAATTAGAGGGAGTGCAAACCAAGGTCCACGGGTGTGAAGGGTGTGGTGTTTACCGTCGGCAGGAGCTTCGGCTGCAGGAGCAGCATCAGCAGGAGCCTCCTCGGCAGCTGGGGCGGCAGCTAGCGTTAGATGTTAGCAACAGCAATGGTTAGCAAGTACAGAGGTTATTTGCAATGCTATGTTTTACACTACTTTAGAAAGTGTTGCTACTGTAGTTAAAGGGATAGTTCGGTTTTTAACACATTGAGCCCCTTTCACAGGTTGTCTAAAATGCAATAAAGTGGGTGACATCGAAATTTTGACGACTGCTTCTCTCTCGGCTATTTGGGAAATGTAGAATCGCCTCTGCCTGCCTTCAAAATGGCTAGCAATGGGCATGTGTTGTTTCTATCCTTAAAACACTGGTTTTAAAAAAGTGCTACTCACCAAGTGGTTAGTGGTGCTCAATGATGTTCCAAAACATGTATCGTAGCGAAATAAAGCTTCCGTCATGTTTTATTTGGCACTTTGTTTATTCAATATCAAAAAGATCAGACCATACCTAACTCAACAAGCCTCCCAATTGCTGGTTCAAACTATGGTCCTCTCACGCCTTGACTACTGCAATGCCCTTCTGGCAGGACTTCCTGCCTGTGCCGTCAAGCCACTTCAGATGATCCAAAATGCTGCGGCGCGTCTCATCTTCAATCAGCCGAAGAGGACGCATGTCACCCCTCTGCTAATCGAGCTCCACTGGTTGCCTCTGGCGGCTCGCATCAAATTCAAATCACTGATGCTGACTTACAAAGTGCTTAGAGGATCTGCCCCTTTTTATCTAAGCGCTCTCATAAAAGCTCGGGCTACCCCCCGACAACTCCGGTCCTCCAATGACTGTCGACTGGCAGTCCCAGCACCTCGCCCAAGGCAATCCAGACTCTTCTCATGTGTCGTCCCACGCTGGTGGAATGACCTACCAAAAACAATCAGAACAGGGCCATCTCTGGAGGCCTTCAAAAAGCTCTTAAAGACCCAGCTATTCAGAGAACATCTTCTATCCTAGCACTAAAATGAACTGAAGCACTATCCCCTAGCACTATGCTCCTTAAGGTTTCTGCTATGTAGCTTGATTGTTATCCTCGTTTTGTAAGTCGCTTTGGATAAAAGCGTCTGCTAAATGCATAAATGTCAATGTGAAGGAGCAAATAGATCCCTATGGGACTTACAAAATGGCAAATAAAACATGACAGAAACTGTATTTTGCTACGATACTTGGGTTGGAACATCAGCAAATGGCACTAATCACTCCATGAGTAGCACTTTTTTAAAACCAGTGTTTTAAGGATAGAAACAACACATGCCCATTGCTAGCCATTTTAAAGGCAGGCAGAGGCGATTCTATATTTCCAAAATAGCCGAGACAGGAGCAATCATCAAGATTTTGGTGTCAACCACTTTATTTCATTTTAGACAACCTGTGAAAGGGGCTCAATGTGTTAAAAAAACGAACTATCCCTTTAAGAAATTCTAGCTGTACCCAGAGAAAGCTTATCTAGTCAAAACGTTTTTTTTTGTATGTTATAGGCATGTTATGAGCAAAGTCTCCGGTGTTTTTGTTATTCAATAAAGCCTGTATATTTAATAAAAAATATACAGTCTACTAGTTTGACCCAGATGCACAAGTAGTGGGGTCAAATTTTCGGAGCATTTCACGTGGTTTCAATTTCAGAGCATTTCGCAGGGCTTCAATTTGACAGATATCAAGACTGAGATCATGATGAAAACTCCAGTGACTTTGCTGTTTTGAACTGAAACAGTTTGTACAAGTCCAGCTGATGGGGACAGAAACTGATCCAGGTGGGTTTACCCTCAGCAGGTGCTTCACCCTCTACGGCAGGAGCGGCGGCCTCCTCGGCGGCAGGAGCAGCTGGTGTTAAACGGTTGGCATTAGTGAAGGGGGACAAATTGCAGGGGAGGGCAGAAGATCTAGATATGGTGACATACAGTCAAGAGCTACGGGAGGGCAGAAATGCTGAGCAGTTGGTGAGAAGAAGTAGACCTATGACATTAAACATGCTGCTATGATACCATTATATCTTTTGGAGACTATATCCAGGAGGTTTGTTGAAGCATTGTAATAGCAGTAGTAGGAGGGGTGAGTGCTTGTTGTCATTAATTGCGGCGTTACATGTAGTAGTAGTAGGACTTGGGTTGAGTGTTTGTTGTGTTGTCAGTAATTGCGGCATTACACATTATCAGTTAACATTTATCCTAATAAAAAATCCTAAATCCAAATATTCCCTATCTATTTTAATCTCAATGGTCTAGTCACCTTATATGCTGCTGTAGGCTATTTCCCAACTAAAATCTACCGTAATTGTAAACTTGCCTTAATGGCTATTTTTCTTCTGTTTCTTATTAGCACTTTCCCAGGTGGGTCAGCTCAGGTGAGAGACCAACTGTAAAAAGCGCACTAGTTCTAGTACAGGACTATTTTCTGAAGGTATACTTTGACTATATGTAGAAGTAGTATTAGGTTAGTGTCTGTAATACCCTGATGTGCTAAGCCTATGGACCAGTGATACTCTCATCTCTCACTCTTTCTGCAGACACACAGCAGCGTTGCTGGGCAATACTAAGCTGCTGTATGCTATACGGCTGTAGCATTACAAGGTTGTTGTAGTAGTCTGCCATTAGTCGTGAGTAACTTTTGTTACCCTCGGCCGGCGCTTCGGCTGGTGCTTCAGCAGGAGCTTCAGGTGCGGCAGCAGGGGCCTCCTCGGCTGCGGGAGC
>JAGFZM010003683.1:0-10456 GCA_017657215.1 Limnothrissa miodon
GACTTGATGAAGCAGAACAAATCGCCATGAAGGGGGGCAAGAAGCAACTGCAAAAGCTGGAGACTAGGGTAGGTATTTATGTCAGAAAGCTATTGAGCATTAGTATGCACATCTGAAAATCACTTGGAAATATTTTAATTATACATGCAATTTGGCAGGTCAGAGAACTGGAGATGGAAGTAGAGGCTGAGCAGAAGAAAACTACTGAGTCTGTGAAGGGCATCCGTAAATATGAACGCCGCCTCAAAGAACTCACCTACCAGGTATAAAACCAGAAATACTCAGATATTTTAAATGTACTTTTGGATGTGGCAAATTAGTTCCTAAAATCGTGTCTACTTGTCATCACATGTAGACAGAGGAGGACAAGAAAAACCTGATACGCTTGCAAGATCTGGTAGACAAGCTGCAGCTGAAGGTCAAGGCCTACAAGAGAACTGCAGAGGAGGCCGTAAGTAAAACCTTCTACCAAACACTGCTGAACTTGACATTGGGATTAATGACCAAAGATGAATATTTCCTATCTATAATCCAGGAGGAACAGGCTAATGTCCACCTTGCCAGGTTCCGCAAATTGCAGCATGAGCTGGATGAGGCCGGAGAAAGAGCTGACATCGCTGAGTCACAAGTCAACAAGCTGCGTGCCAAGAGTCGGGATGTGGGCTCTAAGGTTAGTTTAACAAGTAGTTTAACAAGTACAAAAAGTATATTAAAAAGGTTGAACATGCAGTTAAACGAAAATTATGTCCATAGAAATAGCAAGTATTACCGTCAGTAATACTGACTGAATGTATATTTATAAATCTTCAATGTTAGATTATACTATTGAATAGATGAATAGAGAGATTTTACATTTAAAATGATAAGAATGTTTGTGTACATCCTGACTGCTTTTTTTTCTTTGCCCGACAACAGAAAGGGTTTGATGAGGAATGAAGCTGAACACCAACTGCACTGGTGCCCTGTCCTGAGTGCATTAGATGCCTCCTTAAAGAACACTGCATTCTTGTATCCGCGTGGCTGTGTAGAATAAAATCATCTTCAGCAAACTGACTCCTGACTTTGACCTTATTTCACAGGACCACGCTGAAGATCCTAACAGTTCCCTAATAGAGTTGATTAAACCTCTTATCTATTCTTCCAGAATTTTCCAGAATTAGACCTTTGCTTTCTCATTTACAAAAATGACACTGGCCATCTGCAGCTGTTAGGTCATATTAGTTCAGGTATGATCATTCATTATAATGTTGGCAATTGTGGGCCCATATGTTCATGTGTGTATTTGTATGTGCATTTGTGTGTGTGTGTGTGTATGTGTGTGTGAGAGAGAGAACGAAGCAATGCACAGGCAAACAGATGGACTAAAATGGGAGGATTAGAGGGGATTGTGAGTGCTTGAAGGAGAGGTGATGATGGTTAAAATAGACCCAGATAAAAAGAATCCATGCTCAAAATAGACTGCTTGGAAAAGGAAAAGATTTGGAGCGTCAAGGTCAGGAAGGCTGTCGTGTAACAACTGGCAGCTGAAATGATAAGCCATCAGTGCCTGTCAAACAGGTTTCCATCATGTTAGATTTTAAAAGTACGAATGCAACATTTTTTCACAGTCATAAAAGATCTCAAATGTTTTATCTCCATAGACCAAAACACATTCATGAAATGTATGGAGAGTCCATATTAACTTTAAATTACTCAAACCTTTACAATACAATAACATTTAAGATGAAGATGACAATATCTTAATGAAAATCAAATCAGACACTGTGTGTCATTTAACTTAATACTGAACTAATACATTGCATTTCCACAACAAATATTTGAAATGGCCTCAACTCAAATCCTCAGAATGCATTCAGTCTACTGTGTACTTTTTTTTCATCATGAATAATAGAGATACCAGTGGAAGACAAGAGCACTTACCTCCAAGTGCCCTCTCGGCATTGCCAGTAGCATCACGCCTGTCGTGGGGTGTTCTCTCTTTTTTTCACCGCGAATATCCTTCCCTATCTGTCAGGTCTTAGAGTTGCTCTCTAGTTACTGTAGCCAACTGACATCATGCACCCATTGCTGGAGCTAGAGAAGCAAGGCAGCCAGAGAATTCAAATGAGAGTCTTGGGTTAGTCCGTTGGCATACAGAAACAGGTGTTAATCATATCAGCATCCCATAAATTTCCTTGAGTCACATGTACTGTAAGTTGCATTTTTTTCAGATGAGCTTTAAGAACACACACAAGAAGCTTCTGTTTGGACAATCATGCAGTTTATCAAAGATACATCATTGTATTGATGTATTGAAAATACATAATAACAGGCCCATCATAAAAACAATAATTTACACACTGTATGCCTGTAAAATATGAAGACTAGAGAGTGTTTGATCACCAAATATAATGTATTTATCCATATTTTAAGGAAACAGAACAGTGGCAGACTGTTGTCAGCCATGACAAAAGAGCTCTGTCCCAATCAGTTAAGCTGTCATTACAGTTTTTCTCAGTCGCTTTGGTGCTTTTCTCAGATCAGAATGATACTATGATGAACTATTAGTTCAACCTTCACAACATTTAGTCATTTATGCACATTATAGCAATTTCTCCTTCCTCTGAACAAACTGCAAATGTATTTGGACATGTATTAGTTGCTTTCAAACAATTCTCTTCTGTTTTATAACATTATCATTTATGTCATGTCAGTCATACGAGAAATGAACTTACAGATGTTGAACTAATAGTTTGCTTGAGTCATTACAGAAAAAATTGTTGAATTAGTTATCAAATTAAAATTTTATATATTCTTTTAACACCAATCCAGGAGATACTTTCCTCGCTGCATTACAAGAGATGATATGTTGAACGTCTGGATGTGCCAGAATGATTTACGAATTTTCAGTTCCAATATGTACTGTTACATATATTGTTCACATTTGTGCACAGCTCTACCAAAAGGGTGTTTCTTATTTTTATTCTATAGTACAGTAAATACTAGCCTGGCTAACGCGACTGATAAGCTCTTTGGAGCTTAGTCTGGCCAGGCTCAGTTACTACTGAGATTCTGGGAGGCGGGCTTAACCTGCGTCCATTACATGCTTCTGTATTCTACTGGGAGAATCTACAACCAATCAGACCACTCAGTCTCGTTCAAGCTCGTTTCTCACTGGTGCCCTCGAGTTTGGGATAATAATTCCTCTAAATCGGCAGCCTGGCCATACTGACTTGTTCGCGAAATTGAATATAGCGTCACAGGAAGTATGGGCGGGCCCAGGCTAGTAAATACTGGAAGTGACTGTAATTAGTTTTTCTCTTTGGTGCGTTTCTCACATCACTATTTGCACAGCTGTTAGTGCATTTCTCAAAACAATTAGTGCCAAAGCCAAAACCTTGTGGATAGCCTGCAAAATCACGTCACTTTCTCAAAATCAATAACACATTCCTCAAAGGCTAGTATTCATGTCAATGAAACTGTCAGTGCCATGAAATTTAAAAGGCTAAAGTTAGACATTACTATTGGGGAGTAGTTGACTACAAGGGGTAAAAAATCCTTCTGCCTCTGTACTGTATTTGGCCTCTTCTCACTCTTTACCTTCCCCCCTGCATCCTCACTCCTCTTCCACGATGCTGACCTTCCATATCTGTGTTACAGTGTAAAACTGTAGTAATGGTACACAGTATGTCCTGCTCAGTTCACACAGTATATACTGTACTTGCCAGTTGAGGGTTCATGAGATTCATCCATGAGTGACTGAAAAAGTGGCTTGTCTTTGGTTACAACTACTTCACACACCACCTTGTGAGTGAAAGCTGGAGTTCACCTGAGACACTGTTCAACTTGGGAGACATTTACAGGAAAAAATGATAAAAAGGTATAGAATTCGCTTGAAAGACAGCTAATATTTGACATTTGATAACTAGTTCAACAATTTTGTATGTAATGACTCAAGCAATGAAAGTAAGACTATTAGTTTTATTGAGAATGACATATCAGCATCCATAAGTATAAATCATTTTGACTGACATGACTTAAGCAAATGAAAATGTTAAATGCACAAATTACTAAATATTGTGGAGGTTGAACTAATAGTTATTAGTTCCATACATGGAGTGTGAGCATATCTACTTTAATCAAGAATACGCTACTGGGTTCTATAGGTGTCAAGTTCCATGGGACCCCCACAAAGCTAACCTCAGGCCTCTGACAATGTGATGGATCCCTGTTATCTTAAACAGCTCCTCCGACTTGGGTTGGCATTTCTCACTTCCCTCTACCACTTAAACACTATTCAGAGTATGGCGGAGCAATGGGGAGACAGGGTGTTGGAAGCTATCAGCATGGAAAGAGTCCTGACACTCACTGCAGGTACTTAACCCCCCCAATTATCTCATGACCTCTGGGCTACTGGTGAGGACCTTAGGATCTCAGGCTTTATTTAAAATTGAACTATTCTGATATCAGTTATCATTTTTGTTTATAACATAATATAATTTCAATAAACATATATATTTTACATTCTATATTCAATAATATTCTATATTTTACTTGACATCCATTTATTCCTGTATAGAAAATAACTACTAAATTTACACTATTCCACATTGCTCTTTTTAAATAGCCACCTTATTGTGCTGTCAACTGAGAGGAAAAATGCATGTAGACAATTTGTCAGTTGTGTCAAGAATGAGCTCTGAGCTGAGAGTGATGTGTGTCTTTCAGCAAGTGGTGATGGATGGCATTCTAGGGATAGTAATCCAATGACAACACAGAACAGACACACAGGAGACATCTGACCCGCGCAGACAACTGCTTACTCGACACCACCGCCAGAATTTTAAATGTTACATAAAATATTGATACATAGCACCATATAAATGTCACAAACGTTTTAATTATGTGAAGGTCAACCTTTTATGGGGCCAGGTCACAGGCTCCAGTATATCCAAGTACTGAGTAGAAAGCTGAAAGCTTGACTGCCTGGCGCAAGCTGTCCTCCTCAATCAGTGTGAGGCACTCAGCAGGAATTTCACAGGGTTATCTTTGTCCTCAAAGAAACAAAGCCATGTCAACAGGGCGGGGTCCGAGGGAGCACTGAGGCTTTCACCCATCAGTGGTCACTGAAGGAAGAGCAGAGCTGTGGTGCCCTATAAGCCTAACATTGATCTAGCAGTGCTGGAGACAGCTAAGAGGAGGAATGGGCAGCTTTGCTCACCACTGCCTTTCTTGTATTATTATTGTTATCATTTTTTAAGCATGTCACCTGTGACAGGCCGCTGTCTGCGTGTGCTGCTGCCACACACTAGCCACCTGGCTAATCTCCCCGTCTCCATGCGCTTTATTTAGCCGCTGACACACAGCACATCTGATGTTGTATGGGGTTCCTGTTAAGTTGGGTCCATTACCACAAAATACAACATGTTAACAATGTTGCACATTAACTGCTCTTAGGCTCTGTGGGTTAACTGACACCACACTCTGTGCTCTTTTATATTAAGATCACCGTTCTGGTGTCAAATAGCCACAGGCAGATTAAAACTCCGTAGATCATTTGGTCAGCTAAAAAGGAATTTTATCCTGGCAAAACAAACATAAACACAATGTTAACAGTGACAATGTTGTTATTAGAAACTGAATAAGAAGCAGAGGCCTTAAAGTTTGATGTCCCCCCATCCCTCATATACCTCAGAGTAATTTGTATTGTATTTGACAGACTTTTAATTAATAGATACAGACTATATTTTCAAATCAAACCGTTGGCCTTTGCCTCAACGATGATAACACAATATTCACATAGAGCATGTGGTCAGTCAGTCAGGATTTTTTTTTTCCATCTTTACATGACATTTTTTATCTCAACTACATTTTCTTCAACTACATGTAGAATAAAACAATGAAAACATAAAGCACTTTTCATTTCCTAAACTAGATTTGAACAGTTTTAAATTCATGATATCCATCACATCCCTAACACAACAAAAAAGAATGACAGGGTTTTAATAACCATTTAAGCTATAGTTTCTAAAAACATAATAACTGAGATATGCCAAATAATTTGCAACATAAAATATGCAAATGAACACTTCTAAATGAAGATATACTCCCCTAGTTTCTAAAAACACAATGATCAAAATAGGCTGATGTCAATGGGCAGTATGAAGAAACAGCTTGGACTTGAAGTATCAATTGTACTCTTTATGAGAGATATGGGACAAATAACCAATCCTGTTTCTGTTGATTTTCATTTCATGCAAAAAGTGACTGCATCCATGCAGCCAACATGTCCACCACCTCATGGCTTAGGGAGCCTTATATGGCACAGAAAGAAATTCGATCCCCTCTTCATTTTTTTACTGTTCTTTGTTGCTAATACCCATCTGCACCCTTGTGGTACCGCAGCCCAACTCAGACACAATAACATTCCTGGCAACGAACATGCCATGGCCAAATTTGGAAGAGGGATTTTCTTTATAAGGAGGACAATGGTCCTAATCACGGAGGGTCATCACATTATCTGAAGGTAAGATATGAGGAGGTGCCTTCTTATTGTTTTTCTAAAGGAGTGTGTTTAATGGCATTTAAAGTCTGGTAAAACATTTAAAGGAAGAGGAACAGGCTCTGAGGATGCTATACTGGCTACATCATATATTCAGTCACAGTCTATGTCTAGGGTTGACAGTGTAAGAGAGCTTCAGTGATTTTTTTTCCTTTATAGGGCAAGCAAAGCACCACTCTTTTCTTCTGGGATATAACGTGTAAGGTAAGAACTTTTCTGTGAAATTTGATTTGATTGACATTATTTATTTCTGATTGAAAATAATAGGTAATAATGTAATTCATTCTCATTAATCATTAAAGTGGTATTCATTTTGCATCAAACTGCTACTACTTGCTTCAATTGATGATACAAAGCAAATTTGAATATAATGTAATAATTATTTTAATCACTGAACTAAATAAAAACATATTCTCCAAACAACTACAAGCAAACTTAATGAGAAGAGTGGCAATATGTATTCCATTTGAACACTATTAAGTTTTATATACTGATGAAGTTGGCAGAGGCAGAGGGCATCAATTCAGTATGGTTTAACAAGAAGTATCAGGACTGCTTTGGGTGGCATTGGCTTCAGAGATCTCAAGCAGCCCGTATGCTATTGAACAGATTGGATTTGCAAGCCCAGGTCAACATACATGTCACAGATGGGGGACGCTGCCATGAAGGAGTTTGGGCCAGCCGCTCCGTACCTGCGGAAGTCCGACCGGGAGCGTCTGGAGGCCCAAACGCGCCCCTTTGATATGAAGAAGGAGTGTTTTGTGCCCGACCCTGACGAGGAGTATGTCAAGGCTTCAGTCATCAGCAGAGATGGTGACAACGTCACAGTTGAGACTGCAAAGGGAAAGGTATGTTTACCTTTCAGAAGAATAGTATTTCACTGATTATATTCACATTCAAAATGCTATTTAGTAGTGCAGCTTTATCTGTATTACAGACACCTATTATATTTGTACCTTTCTTACAGAATGTTACAGTGAAGGAGGCTGACGTCCTTCCTCAGAACCCGCCAAAGTTTGATAAAATTGAAGACATGGCGATGTTCACCTTCCTTCACGAGCCTGCTGTGCTGTTCAACCTCAAAGAGCGCTACGCAGCATGGATGATCTATGTGAGTTCCCACTGCTCTGTATAATTTAAATATATACTGTGTATGTATATTTAAATTATATAGTGCATATGTATATATAGTATATGACCCGTGAAGCCATATAAGCTTCTACATCTCTTCTCTATAAATATATATATACACACAGTAGAAAGGGGAAGCCATCTAAGCTTCTCTTTATCTCTTCTCTCCAGACCTACTCTGGGCTGTTCTGTGTCACTGTCAACCCCTACAAGTGGTTGCCGGTGTACGACAGAGAGGTGGTTGTTGCCTACAGAGGCAAGAAGAGGAGTGAAGCTCCTCCTCACATCTTCTCCATCTCTGACAATGCCTACCAGTACATGTTGGCAGGTAACTTGACTAACCAACGCCAATCAATACAAACTACTAGATTACAGGACATAATGACAAGATAAACAAAAATGGCAGTCCACTGCTTCCAAATTTAAATGTATTTAGAAACAATGTGGTAGCAGAGAAGACTTATGTCCCGGGCAAGGTCGTAGCTGGCATGCCATTATTGACATCACATCCTATAAGCATTGGGGACACATTTGGGGATACAGCTATTTTACATTCTCACAGTATACCGTATCATCTTCTCTCCCAGATAGAGAGAATCAGTCTATTCTTATCACGTGAGTAATGCACTGTGTATCAATCATTAACAGAGTTTCTGTGTGATAAACCACTTCACATTTACACTGAGTAACAAATTGTGTGATAATATGATTGTTTTAATTAATCCAAAGGTAAATAAACATGAGATTACCACATGTTCTAGTATTGCTTGGTACACACGGTAATACTCCTATAACGTAATGTTATACAATAATGTGTTATGATTTGTTTGCTATAATTGTGTTATGATTTGTTTGTTTTTGGTTTGTACATTTTTGTCAATTGTTTTGCTTCCACATACCAAACGGATATGATGTTGACAGAATAAAGTTTTGAAAGTGTTTATGATATGTGTTTTGCCAACCTCAGTGGAGAATCTGGTGCTGGGAAGACTGTCAACACCAAGAGAGTCATTCAGTATTTTGCCAGTATTGCTGCAGCTGGATCTTCTTCAAAGAAGGATGCAAGTTCTGAAAAAAAGGTAAATTAGTATGATATCGACAAAGTGGGACCACACTAAACCCCTGGCTGAATATTAATATATAACTCTAATGTATTATTCCAGGGCACCCTGGAGGATCAAATCATCCAGGCTAACCCAGCCCTTGAGGCCTTTGGGAATGCCAAAACCATCAGAAATGACAACTCCTCAAGATTTGTAAGTCAATTAATACAGTTAAACTTTATTATTACTCATACTGTACTCTAGTTGGACTGTGATAATAACACTAACAATTTGGAGGATTTTTAATCTCAACTTTTTTGGCTTTTAGGGAAAATTCATCCGAATTCATTTTGGGGCCAGTGGAAAGCTAGCTTCTGCTGACATTGAAACATGTAAGATGCCATCAAAACTGTACATGAGAGGTGTTTTTCATAGATCAGATAAATCTCACATTTTCTTTAATAAACCTTTCCAGATTTGCTGGAGAAGTCCCGCGTTACCTTTCAGCTGAAGGCTGAGAGGGATTACCACATTTTCTATCAGATCCTATCTCAAAAGAAACCAGAACTCCTGGGTGAGTTATCACTGTGAGAAACTGCCTGAATTACCTTAAAACAGTTACAATTTAAATATGAGATGAAACTGAATATTATGTAAACAGTCTCGTATTTTTGCCATAGAAATGCTGCTTATCACCAGCAACCCGTATGACTACGCCTTCATCTCCCAAGGAGAGACGACCGTAGCCTCCATCAATGATGCTGAGGAGCTTATAGCCACTGATGTGTGTAACCACATAAACAATCATCACAGAAACTCTTGTACATGATCGATGTCATGGATTAAAAAATATAAAATAATGGTCTACTTAATTATAGGAAGCTTTTGATGTCCTGGGCTTCACTGTGGAAGAGAAGAATAGCATCTACAAGCTGACTGGTGCCATTATGCACTATGGCAACATGAAGTTCAAGCAGAAGCAGCGTGAGGAGCAGGCAGAGGCTGATGGCACTGAAGGTGAGACTGTTAGACTGATGACCACAGGGGCCTATAGATACAGGCCTATTCAAAGCCTGACCATACTATGTGGTTCCCAAACAACTTCTGCTACATTTATTTCACATTAAACATGAATATGGAAAGTTTAAACAGAAAGTCTGTGGTAAAATCTATCATGATGTAGTCCTGAAACATTCTTGAGGAGTTTCTTTTTAAAATCCACAGATGCTGACAAGTCAGCATACCTGATGGGCCTGAACTCTGCTGATCTCATCAAGGGTCTGTGTCACCCAAGGGTCAAAGTAGGAAATGAGTGGGTCACCAAAGGGCAGAATGTCCAACAGGTAAGAACAGGAAGAATTTAACGACAATGGCCATAAATGAGGATGACCATGGAATGTTTGTCTAAATAGAAATGTTGTACTCTCAACCCTTTTGTGCAGGTGTACTATGCCATTGGTGCACTGGCTAAGGCAGTGTATGAGAAGATGTTCCTGTGGATGGTTGTGAGAATCAATCAGTCCCTGGACACCAAACAACCACGCCAGTATTTCATAGGAGTGCTGGACATTGCTGGTTTTGAGATCTTTGATGTGAGTGTTTCCATTCAGTCTTCAAAAAAAATCTCTTGTCATTAGTATCTTGAGTTTAACTCTGACCAACTCTTGATGTTACAGTTCAACACCTTTGAGCAGCTATGCATCAACTTCACCAATGAGAAACTGCAACAGTTTTTCAATCA
>JAGFZM010003684.1:0-12463 GCA_017657215.1 Limnothrissa miodon
ACACGCACAGGTTGACACGTATGTCTTTACCTTCGAATGTCTTCACAAGAGAAGGGCTGAACATGAGTGCTGGCACTTTCGCTGGCGCTCCAGGAAAGATCCCTATGGATATGCAAGTCAGTTACTAATTGCAACTGCTGAGACCACCCACCAAGACACCAGACAAAGAAAAGGCCTAACAGTGGGAGGAGCTGGTGCTTCTCAGTCCAGAGTTTCTGCTTACCTGCTAATTGCCCAATTGTGAGTTTCTGTCAGCTGATGAGTGTCCTTCAGCTGAATTAGTTTTAAAGTTGAAACCACAGCAAATGCTCTCAGGTTCTTCTGTGTAGCTTTCTCTGAGTTATCCAGTGTATGCAGTTGGTTTTTAAGCTGTTCCTTTTAGTGAGAACACCACCCACCAAGAGAGCAGACAAAGAAAAGGCCTAACAGTGGGAGGAGCTGGTGCTTCTCAGTCCAGAGTTTCTGCTTACCTGCTAATTGCCCAATTGTGAGTTTCTGTCAGCTGATGAGTGTCCTTCAGCTGAATTTGTTTTAAATTTGAAACCACTCAGCAAATGCTCTCAGGTTCTTCTGTGTAGCTTCCTCTACACACCTGGGCAATGAAACACTGCAGACAACTCTACCACCCAGTCTGCCAGATTACAAACCATCAAAAGAGCTGGAACAGGTGGACTTGTCCGATTCAGTGACAAGGAATCAGAGAGGAACAGGAAGTTCCCCTGATCTGGTGTCACTATCCCCATCACCTCCACGCTTGAAACTCCCTCCAAGTTTGCAGAGGATGCTGCCCATAGCACGGCTGTCTTTTAGCCCTAGAAATTCGCTCAACACCGGACTGTCTTTTAGCCCTAGAAATTCACCACGCACTACGGATAGGTCTGTCAACAACGGACTGAAAACTCCAGCCTTTCTTAAATCCTCTGTTGCCTTCAAAAAGCGCAAGGCACCACAGCCCCCAGACCAGAGATATGGGATGGAATGTAAACAACTGCATAATACTTCTGTTAGATATGTTGTGGGTCCCTGTGCTGAGAGTGTTTTGAAAAACAAGCAGGGACCCAGGATGCCCTTGTCCTTTATCCCAGTGCTCACAAGGAAAAGAAGAACCTGTGTGCATTTAGCCAGAGGAGTAAACCAATCTAATCTCCTGCATGTTCCTAAACAATCTCAGAGTGGTCCAGTGAATCAGTGCCCCGCACTTACTGTTAAACTAGCTCTTCTTAATATCAGATCACTTTAAAACAAATCATTTTTAATCAATGATCTTATATGCACACACAAACTTGACTTTCTGCTTCTAACTGAAACTTGGCTGGAACAAGGAAACAGTTGTGCTACCCTCATTGAGGCAGTTCCTCCAAATGTCAATTTCATGAGTGTGACAAGAGCAACGAAAGGAGGAGGGGTTGCAAAAATATTTAACATCTTTTCGGTGCAAACAGATATCTCATGGTGACTTTGGATCTTTTGAGTACATATGTGCACTTGTTAAGGGTTCCCCCTGTATTTTATTATTGACTATTTACAGACCTCCAAAACATTCAGCTAAAGTTTTTCTTGAAGAGTTAGGTGAATTGCTAACAAATATTTGTTTTTTTGCAAATATAAGTTTTGACTGTCTAATTATATCTGGTGATTTTAACGTATATGTGGATAATCCAGAAAACACATATTCTAAAGAACTACTTAGACTAATTGACACTTTTGGCCTAACCCAACATATACAGGTTCCAACAAACTCTCATGGTCATATTCTTGACCTACTCATCACAAAGGGTCTTGATGTCTCTACAACAATTAAGGACTTGGCTTTGTCTGATCATTATTGTATTTTCTTTGACGTTTCTATGTTTCCTCACACACAGAACAAGGCTTTGACTATAGAACGGAGAATCTTAAATTACAATGCAGGTTTTCTCTTAGAGCAAGCTCTCTCACAGCACTCAAGTATAGATTCAGATTCTGTAGATGACTTACTGACCAATTTTAATTCTAAGATGACACAAATTATGGATAATATTGCTCCGTTAAAAAACAAAAGAATCACTGATAATAATAAAGCACCATGGAAACAAAACCAAGCTGTTAAACTTTTAAAAAGGGAGTGTAGGAAGACTGAAAGAAAATGGCGTAAATCAAATCTCCATGTCCATTACCAAATCCATAAAGAGATGCTAAGCAAATATAACTATGAAATTTGTAAAGCAAGACAGTCTTTTTTCTCCAACATTATCAAAAAGAACTTGAACAATGCTCGTGTACTATTTTCTACAGTTGAGAAGCTAACAAATAAACCATCACAATTAGCACCTGAGCTGCTCTCAGTAGATAAATGCAATGAGTTTGCATCTTTTTTTCAGAGGTAAAATTGATAAAATAAGACTGAACATAACTTCACAAATATCTCAAACGCTAGAACCAATGTCTTCAAAGAGATTGGAACTAAACACAATGTCAACATTTAGCTTTATTGACTATGAAACGCTTGAGAAAACAAGAAAAAAGAGAGAAAAAAAGAGAAAAAAGCTCTTCTACATCCCAACTGGACGTTCTGCCAACCAGCTTTTTAAAAACTGTTCTACACCTTGTGGCACCTGACGTGCTCCGAATTGTAAATTCATCTTTGCAAAGCAGCATTTTCTCTAAATCACTAAAGACAGCAGTTGTTAGACCACTGCTGAAAAAGAATAATCTGGATGTTTCAGTGCTTAACAACTACAGGCCAATATGAAATCTACCGTTCATTGGAAAGATAATTGAAAAAATAGTATTCAATCAATTAACTGCTTTCTTGACATCTAATTGTTGTTTTAATAAGTTCCAGTCAGGTTTCCGGGCTAATCACAGCACTGAAACAGTGCTTGTTAAAGTTGTAAATGACATACATCTTAATACTGATGCAGGCAAAACATCTGTCTTTGTGTTACTAGACCTCAGCGCTGCCTTTGATACTGTTGATCACAACATACTGCTACATCGACTTGAACACTGGGTTGGGTTTTCTGGTATAGTTCTCAAATGGCTAAAATCATACCTACAAAATAGAAGTTTCTTTGTTGCCATGGGCTACTGTACTTCAACACCTATGTCATTGACCTGTGGTGTCCCCCAGGGGTCAATCCTTGGACCATTGCTTTTTAACCTTTACATGCTTCCACTTGGACAACTTATCATGAACAACTCAATCTCTTATCATAACTATGCTGATGACACCCAGATTTATTTAGCTTTGTCACCTAATGACTTTGCCCCCTTTGAATGTCTCTATCAATGCTTGGACCAAATTAACAACTGGATGTCACACAATTTCCTCCAGCTTAACACAGAAAAAACTGAATTATTTTTGGAAAGAAGGAGTCAATGCTCAAAATCTCCTCTGTCCTTGGGGCTTAAAGCAAAAGAGTCTGTTAAAAATCTTGGCATCATCATTGACAGTGATCTAAACTTCAGCAGTCACATGAAGGCTATCACCAAATCAGCCTTTTATCACTTGAGAAACATTACCAAACTGAGGGGTCTAATGTCAAAAAATGATTTAGAAAAACTTATCCATGCCTTTATTTCCAGTAGGGTTGATTACTGTAATGGTCTGTTCACAGGCATTCCTAAAAAGACCATTAAACATCTTCAACTGATCCAAAATGCAGCTGCCAGGGTTTTAACATGTACAAAAAGAACCAGCCACATTACCCCAATTTTAAAGTCATTGCACTGGCTTCCTGTAAGTTATAGAATTGATTTCAAAGCATTACTACTTGTGTTTAAATCACTAAATGGGATAGGACCTAGTTACTTGTCTGACATGTTTCAAAAATACATACCACCTAGGTGTGGCGAAGCAGCTTTCAGCTACTATGCATCTCAGATTTGGAACCAACTTCCTGAAGATATAAAAAATGCCCCTACTGTTACCAGCTTCAAAACCAAACTTAAGACCAAACTTTTCTCTGATGCTTTCTCTAAATGATTAATTTATTTTGTGAATTTTGGGGAAATCCTTATTCTAAAATTATTTAAATTTTCTGTCCTTTATCAACTTATTATTCTTTTAACTTTTTACTCTTTCCTTTAATCTTATTTGTTTGTTTTCTTACTTTATTTTATCCACTGTTTTTATTTTCTGTCTTTGCAAAGCACATTGAACTGCCTACTTTGTGTATGAAATGCGCTATATAAATAAACTTGCCTTGCCTTGCCTTGCCTTTTATAAGCGTATTAAAAGCATACATCAAAAGTCAACAGACTTCTTTAACCATTGCCTGCATATACATCAAGTCAACAGACTTCTTTAACCATTGCCTGCCAGTATATATTTATTAAAACGGCACTAAGCAACATTCTGTTTTTCTCTCTCATGAGCTCCCTCTAAAGACCGCTGTATTGCATTGTATTGCACTGCATTCTACATTGCAACCCACATTGAACATTGCAAGTGCTGTATCTACCGCTATTAGCCACGGTGGCGCATTCTACACCGTTCGTTCGCCGTGTAATGACTAATTTTAGCATCCTAAACAGTATGAAACGGATTAATTAAATGAAAAATGTTGCATAGTGGGCCTTTAAGAGGCAACATAGTAGTTTTCATTATGCAATTTATAAATGCGAATTGAAGTAATTCAAGTTTTACACTTCTCCTACCCCTACACACTCACACACACCCTTGCTGTCTCACTCACTAAGATAAATACACTCTTTTTTTGCTTTTTGCTCTCTCTCTCTCTCATTTTATATTCATTTTTTCCCACTCTCCCACCTAACCAACGTAGCTAACATGGCTGGTCCTCCCCTGGGCATGAATCCGGCCCAGTCTCGCATGGAAATGGCAAAGGACATCAAGGATGAGGACAAACTCTACAAGTTTGAAGGAGTAATCTACTTGTCTATCATGAGCCCAGCTGAAAACCTGGCGGGCATTAAGACCATGGAGGCGAGGGCGGATGATGTGATGCTGGTGGCCTATCCAAAATGTGGTGAGTTCCGTGTGTGGGAATGCACTGGGGGAGGTGTGGAATGCTTTTAGGGAAAAGGGGAAGTGTGGAATGCTTTCAGAGATTTTCCTGCCAGGTTGTTTCTGGTTTCGTGTGGATAGGAGGAGAGATTATTCCGGAACTGCTGTTGCATAACGAAAGAATGTTTAAACATTTAAGTTTGCAGAAATAGTATTCTGGACTTTGGACTTTAATATGTACATGAATGCACTGCACACACACACACACACACACACACACACACACACACACACACACAGACACACACACACAGACACACAAAAGCTGCTACAACACAGACAGTTATCTAAACCCAATTGTTGTCTTTCCCAATTTTCCCAGTAATAAGTTAACTAGCATGTTCCTTCTGCACTGAAAGTGATAAGTGTAGCAGAATGTGAAACAACAGGAAAAAAGCACCCTGGCATCAGGTTACAGGATGTTACACAACATATGTGTGTGAGGACAGCAACAGACCTTGGACATATAGTCGCTACCCTTTTCTGTGAGTGCAACTGCACAGGAGTAGTCCAGGAGTTCACAGACACCGGGGGAGAAAGATGGAGGCAATGAGAGGCAAAGCAATATTGAGAAAATAGAGGAAAAAGTTTCAAAAGAAGCCTTGAGCACTATATGTCAGTCTCATTAAACCTGAGTGATGTAAGTTTGTCTCAAAAGATATTTTTCAGCAGTGTCATATTTTGTTCTAGATTTCATAGTTAGCAACATCCCAATAACATCAGCAACAAAGAACCTCATTCTCCGTCAGTCACTGTAGCTGTTGTCTACACC
Source organism: Limnothrissa miodon (assembly GCA_017657215.1). Lineage (NCBI taxonomy): Eukaryota > Metazoa > Chordata > Actinopteri > Clupeiformes > Clupeidae > Limnothrissa > Limnothrissa miodon. The sequence goes on from JAGFZM010003684.1 coordinate 5,784, forward strand.
AACATGAGAAACACTAACTCTAACCCTTGCCATTCATGTAATGTCAATCGAATTTTCATATTTCATATTTTAACTATTTTTGCCATGTCAGCACTTGATAAATCAATTAATAAATAAGGAATACAAATCTTTGGAGCTTCACCCTCTTTACACCCAATGCTCACACCTCTTGTTTGATTGAACTGTTGATCTCATAGGATTTAATTGTATAATTGTTTACACCCTATGCTTACACCTCTTGTTGACTCCGTAGGATTTAACTGGATGGTGGCTGTGCTGCGTAAAATCATGGCTACTGGCGACGGGAAGAAAGAGATGCCAACCATGCCCCCACTGATTGAGTTCTTCTCCCCTGACACACAGAAGGTGAGGAAAGGCCTCGTCATTACAGTCATTTCCTTGGTTTGCTGTACGCAGTATGAACCAGGTATGAAGCAACATGGATCCCGTCATTTATGATTTTGTTGAATTATGTTTATGGCCAGAGTATATGCCCTGATAAACAGCTGAAACTGAATGCATAGTACGGCGCTTAGACTGCACAATGGTCCTTGCCGTGGTACTTCCTGTGGTACTATTTGATGTCCCTTTACTGAAGAATGGCTATTTGAAGATTCATTTTCATCTATTTTTGTATGTGGTAATCATTTTAAAAAGCAATAAGGGCCCTAAGCCTGTTTCTCTTCTAGCCCCTCAGAAGCTCCGGGTAACCAGCACCCCTCAGCCGTGAAATATTCACCATTGACTATACAGTCAATAATATCCACCATTGACTATACTGTCAATAATATTCACCATTGACTATACTGTCAATAATATTCACCATTGATTATACTGTCAATAATATTCACCATTGACTATACAGTCAATAATATTCACTGCATAGATGACTATACAATTATATTTACAGCATAGAGGAGCCCTTTAGGGCTTACTGCGTAATTAAAAAACAAAACAGTGTCAGAATCAGTAACAATAAATCAGATTGAGGAAGAGAATGGCACTCCATTGAATAATTTTCATTAAGACAATACATTTAGACAAGGCTTTTCTGCTTAAAGTTGAGGACAGTAAGAAACATATGCAAGTATCATATTCTCTCTCTCTCTTTTTCTCATATTCTCTCTGTCTCTCTTTTTCTTATTCAACAGTTCATGGCCCAGCAGCCATCTCCGCGTTTCTTGGGAACACACTTGCACCCTGAAAACATCCCAGTTTCTTTTACAGAGAAGAAGACCAAGGTCTGAACAGAACATGAGAGCATGTAACATAACTCCCAGCCTGGTGCACCATAACACCATTTGTCCTTTCACTTGTGACCAGTGTCTGCTGTCTATCAATATTTTATCTATCAATAGTTTTCTCCCTGTCCAGATACTCTCTGTCAGATGGACAGAGAGATCCCTGACTGTGCTTCAGTGTGTGCTTCACCTCAATGTGTGCTGAGTTTATTACAATTATTCATTACATCCCAACCAGGGAGTTTCACATTGGTTAAATGATCAAACCAGATGTGTTATAAGCTTTGTGTCGAGAGAGGGCAGTAGTTTTATAAGCCTTGTGTGGAGTGGGCAATCGTTTTATAAACCTTGTGTGGAGTGGGCAGTAGTTTTATAAACCTTGTGTGGTGAGATAGAACAGGACAGATACTGAACTCTGGGGTGCCTCTAGGGCAGGGGTCTTCAACCGGGGGTCCGCGGAGGTACAGCAGGGGGTCCGCGAAAATATTTCGTCTGAAGCATTTTTTTTCTCTTCCAAAAAATAAAATTTGTCATAGTTAACATAATGTTCAAAAGAAAATTGCTTCATATTCGTTTTTAAATAACACATTGTAGGCCATGAATCATGCATGTGATTTTTTGATCCCTGCGTAACATTTTGCTAACCTATGCCAAAACACATTAGCATTCATAAATGTACAAATACAGGTCACCACTTCAGCCTGAGCCTGATGTGACATTGCCTCGCAAATTCCATCAATCCTAGAACAGAGAAGCTCTGTTCCACTCACCAGGTTCAGTGCTCTCACTAGGACGTGGTAGCTGATCAGTTATCTTTAATTCTTCGTCCCACTATAATAAAAAATGTGACCCTTGTGATCTTTTTTTTATTAGAGTTGGATCATCGCGATTAAAGAACACTTCCCCCCGTGCGTTTAAGTTAAATAGCTTCGGATTCAGTAAACTCGTTCTTTTCATTACGTTTGATTCGTCTGTTCAGTGTCGGGACTGATGAACCCTGAACTTTGCGGGGTATTTGTTCTATGTGATGTTTTGCTTTGTTGTTTTTTTTATGAGAGTCTGCGGTCTTTGCACTTCAAGGCGTTCTGCGCGAATTCATTCATCCAACGTTCCATCACAATAAAACGATAACGATAATCTCATGTTTCCTTCTGAAAGACGAAGTTATATTTAGGCTACACAAGAGGAAGAGGCTTTCTGTCAGTTTGAGCTAATGAAGCTTTGCCTGAATTTAGCTGAATATATCCAGCTAGTTAACCCTTGTGACATTCAAGGATTCAAGGATTCAAGGATTCAAGGATTCAAGGAGTTTATTTGTCACATACATTGAGTTACTAACGTAAAACCATGTAGTGAAATTGCATTGAAGAGAAAAGATGGATAAAGGGAAAGAAGAAGAAAAAAAAAATAATAATAGTAATAATAATAATAATTAGCCATTGGCATTAGTAGCTATTGTACATGAATAGTCCATATAAATAGGATTCAGGATCCATGTAGAAAAGATGTTTTGAGGTCGTGGATTTGTGGCTGAAGTCGGGACGCAGGAGTGACATCAAGTATAGGGGATGACCAACATTGCGTCGGAGATCACAGGATAGCAGCCGACACGCAGGCAGCGCCGTCCTCCTCCAAACACGGCCCCCTGTGAGCCGTCCTCCACTCCACAGGCAACCCCCGCAGTCCTCCACATCCAACACTCACAACGGGTCCCGGGCCCGACCTCCTCCAAGCTCCGCAGATAAAGACGGTAGGGTAGACAGTGAAATGACGGTCGGTCGGAATGCATCATTTAAAGTATATTCACTTCGCAAAAAATGTCCAAACCAACAAGCTCCTCCAAACCCACAGAGACCCCGCCGAAAACCAAACAGAAGTGACAACCACATTCAAGGCTACCTGTAGGCCACAGCACAGTGCCAGAAATGATAAAGAAAAACGCAAAAAAGCCCAGAAAGGGTGAAAAACAAAGTGGAGGTACGGTCAACGGCAGCCATCGTACAGCGCCATTACCATAGCAACATAGCATTCATTCTGTTATAGGGCGAATTTATGCAACTATGAGGTGTTACCCCCGTTAATAATAATGCCTGTTTAGAATGTGTGCGTTCGTGTGTGTGCGTGCGTGCATGTAGGCACTCAACTGACGGTCCAAATGACGGCAGGATTTGAGGTGGGCCAGGTGTGTAAGATAGCTGTCAAAACGTTTCTTTTCTCAACAAGTAATGCCTGTGAATGGGGCGATGACGTATTTTGACAGTTGAGTAACGTGTGCGAAGTCGTATCCATAATATTGAGAGGCGTATTGAAATTTTGGTTTCGTACTTGTCATTTTTGAATTCGTATTTTTTATGCATGACTGAACTCATTTGAGAACTCACAAATGTTTATTTTATGCACAACTAAATACGCACGTGTATCAAATATATGGACACAAATATTTTGACAGCAATCTTACTCCATAGGTGTGGGGGTCCGTGCTCAGTCTCTCTCACAGCCAAGGGGTCCTTGAGCTGAAAAAGGTTGAAGACCCCTGCTCTAGGGTGTAGAGAAGAGTGAGAGAAAACCAATAATAAAAAGCCATCAATTGGAAATGTTTACAAAACCATTTGTTAAAACCAACCATAAAGAAATTAAAAGTGTGCAGCAGAAAAGTTCTTCATCTCTCTTCTCACCACAACAACTCATCTGCAAACTGGACAAATTGGGCCTCAGCACCTCCCTCTGCAACTGGCTGCTGGATTTCCTCAGCCAGAGGCCTCAAGTGGTGCGTGTGGGGAACAATGTCTCAAACAGCGCACCGTGAGCACGGGGGCTCGGGGGCTGAGGCTGTGTGCTCAGTCCGCTGCTCTTCACCCTGCTGACACATGACTGCACACCAACCTACAGCTCCAACCACCTTGTGAAGTTTGCGAATGACACAACGCTGGTGGGGCTCATCACCAAGGACGATGAGACCCACTAAAGGAAAGAGGTTGAGCTCCTGACCACGTGATGCAGAGACAACAACCTCCTGCTAAATGTTAGCAAGACCAAGGAGGTTATTGTCAATTTCCAGAGAGGCCACACCTGTTACCACCCACTGACCATCGACGGCGCCAAGTTCCTGGGGTGCACATCAGCGAGGACCTCTCCTGGACTACCAACACTTCATCATTGGCCTTTCCAGCTGCATCACTGTGTGGGGCGGTAGCTGCACTGACTACAACAGAAAAGCTCTACAACGCATTGTGAGAACAGCTGAGAGGATAGTTGGTGGACCACTCCCCTCCCTGCAAGACATCTACACCACCCGCCTCACCCGCAAAGCCATCACAATTGTTAACGATGCAACCCACCCCGCACACTGTCTGTTCAGCCTCCTGCCTTCTGGAAAGAGATACAGAAGTCTCCGTTCCCGCACCACCAGGCTCACCAACAGCTTCATCCACCAGGCTGTGAGACTGCTGAACTCTCTTCCCTCCTGGCTCCCAGCCAGCAGAACCACCAGACTGGAAGGAGTATAGGAAGACAGATTGGACTCTACCCACCCTCCCCCCTCACCCCCAACCCACACACACTCCCCAACAAGGAAACAAACACTCTGAACTAAGAACTAAAAACAACACTCTTGAACACTTACTATATGTTATGTCTTGTCTTGTTATATCCTGTATGTTACCTAAGTATACAGTACTTGCCCTAAGCCTTCTCGCACTTTTTTAACATTACCTTAATGTTTAGAACTGTTTTTGTTGTGCATCTGCACTTTATTGTTGTCAACGCCTACGCATGGGACAAGTGTGAAACGTAATTTTGATTCCTTTGTATGTCAAGTACATGTGAAGAAATTGACAAATAAAACTGACTTTGACTTATCAGGGCTCTCGTACAGTAGCATCAGTTGCATTCAAAGCAGCATGAGTTTAGGTTGAAACTGGAATGAAATGGGCCTGTGTATTCTGTTATGCAAATGCACTATGCAATTAGACTGTAACTGGTACTGCTGTTTGTTTTTTTGTGAGGGGGTTCGGGCTGCGATCAGCCCCAGAATTGTTTTTACTGAAATTGTGACACACTGAAAACCCCACCTCATCAAGCATGACCTTTGACCTTTCAGATGCTGGTGGTGTGGAGGAACCCCAAAGACACACTGGTCTCCTACTTCCACTTCATGAACAAAAACCCAGTGCTGCCCAAGGTGGAGTGGGACCAGTTCATCTCAGACTTCATGAGTGGAGAAGGTAGAGACAATGAAGGCTCTGTATTCAGTAGTGAAGACATGAGTATGAAGGCTCTGCGGTAGTCAGTGTGGTGACAAATGCATTTTGTTTGTGTTAATTAGTGGCTTGGGGTTCCTATTTTGACCACGCCCTTGCCTGGGATAAGCTTCTAGGTGATTGTAACTTATGAGGATCTCAAACAGGTAAGGTTACCACACACACACACACAGACTAAAAATGCTTTGACACATGCAAACAGACACCACGTCCACCACATCTGAAACACACACACACAACACACATCCTTGTTTTGCCATCACTGAAGGAGCAGAAGGAGGGAGTCAGGCAGATCTCCCAGTTCTTTGGCTTCCCTCTGACCGAGGAGCAGCTCCAGGACATCTGCTCAGAAACAACCTTCAGTGCCATGAAGGAAGGCAGCTCTCATGGCAAAATGGGAGATATATTCTTCAGGAAAGGTAGGTTGGATCTAGAGCTGGAAACGGGCCTGAAAAGTAAGGCCTGACACGGCCTGATCCCGACAAAATTCGGCCTGAACCCGACAAGTGCCTTTTGACTGACAGCTTTTTAAAGCCCGAACCGATTTACAGCCCGAAATTAATATTAATATAATAATATGCACAGGCACACAACTCTATCTAATCTTTTCAAGAATCAATCATTAGGCGTGTACATTATTTATTCATTTTTAACACTTAAAAGACCCTGCGCTGTGGCTGGCTCAACCAAAATATAGGAACAACGGCACACTCCATCCTCCGGTTCACCTCATCAGCATCCATTTTTGCATCTATCGTGCTGTCGAAATGCATATCCTGACTGTTCCTTACCGCAAAAGGCATGGCGCAAGCCTGAGCCCGACCCATAAAAATTAAGCCCGAACCTTGTCCCGTCTGGCCCAGTCGGGTTTGGGCAAAGATTTCCAGCTCTAGTTGGAATGCAGCTCTTTTGGCAAAATGGGAGATATCTTTTTTAGGGAAGGTGGGTTGAAAAGCAGCTCTCATGGCAAAATGGGAGAAATCTTCCTCAGGAAAGGTGGGTTGGAATGCACCAACACTGACGAGTACTACTCCTAGTTCCTGCCGGTAGAGGAGAGCCTTGCTGAGCATCTTTGCTTTGTCATATCTCACTTGAACTGTCTCTGGAGCTCTGTGTTGGTTGGTCTTTGTTCTTAAGTCATGTTCAAAATCTCTGTTCATGATTAAGTGATATTTTACAT
>JAGFZM010003685.1:0-12029 GCA_017657215.1 Limnothrissa miodon
TGTGTGTGTGTGTGTGTGTGTGTGTGTGTCCATTAGTAAGCTGCAAGCTTTCCTGCTGCAGCAGCAGACCTTCCTGGAGAAGTGTGAGGCGTGGATGGAGTTCCTGGTGCAAACGGAAGAGAAGCTGGCCGTGGAGATCTCTGGGAATTACCAGAACCTGCTGGAGCAGCAGAGAGCCCACGAGGTCAGAGATAATGCACCAGAATCATGTTACACATCCATTACACATCCATTACCCATAATGCTACCTGACAAAATAGTTTGACTGCATTCATATCCGTTATCCATCTGATGTATTGTCCATGTCTTTGAAATACAATAGTACATAGGGTCTCTCGGCCAGATCTACCATTATTGTGTATTAGGAGCAATTTACTCTGTATTTGATGAAACATTGGTTACCAGTTGTGTAAGTGTGTGTGTGCGTGTTTGTGTGTGTCTGTGTGTGTGTGTGAGTAGTTGTTCCAGGCAGAGATGTTCAGCCGGCAGCAGATCTTGCACTCCATCATCAGTGACGGCCAGAGGCTGCTGGACCAGGGCCAGGTGGAGGACCGGTGAGTGGATACGAGTCTCCATCATGGCTTCAATACAGCTCCAATGCTGGCAGCATTACCTTCACTTGCCCAGCACTAGCCCCCTAGACTAAGTGTTTTCTGTCCCCTCTTCCCCCTTCTCTCTGTTGCCTTTTTTCTTTCTTTTTTTTTCTTCTGTGTTCTTTTTCTGTTGCTGGGTCATACTGTATCTATCTGTCTGTCTCTCTCTCTCTTTCTCACCCTCCTCTCTCTCTCTGGTTTTATCCATGCATCTGTTGTAGTGATGAGTTCAGTGTGAAACTGACTTTGCTGAGTAACCAGTGGCAGGCAGTGGTGCGGCGTGCTCAGCAGCGGCGGGGGATCATTGACAGCCAGCTGCGGCAGTGGCAGCGTTTTAGGCAGCTGGCCGAGAAATTGCGGCGCTGGCTGCTGGAGGTAGCACACGTGCCCCCTGCACCCAAGCAGCCTATACCGTTGCAACAGGCCCGTGCCATGCTGGACGCTGTGCAGGTGCGCACATGCATGTACACACGTACACGAATGCATACATACAGAAACATGCACGCTATCAGAGAGAGAATATGATACAGCTCAATGCTACAGCTCACAAAGTCCTCACTTCAAAAAAAAACTCAACTTCAAAGAAAAACTCACTTCAAAGAAAAACTCAAGTTCCATGGACAAATTCCTATGTACACATAGAAAAACATTAAAAGTGTCCTTGCATACTAATGTTTGTGTGTGTGTGTGTGTGTGTGTGTTTTGTTGTGATATTGTTTTGATGATGCTACAGCTGAAGGAGAAGGTTCTCCAGAGACAGCAAGGTAGCTACATCCTGACAGTGGAGGCTGGGCGGCAGCTGCTGCTGTCTGCAGACCGCCATGCCGAGAGCAGCCTGCAGGAGGAGCTGCTGAGCATCCAGGCCCGCTGGAAACAAGCCCAGCAGCAGCTGGAGGAGCAGAGGAGGGAGCTGGCCACACTGCTGCGGGTACGCAACACACTTCACCGCCATGCTGCACGGCTACACAAACATCTTTTTACGCTTATGACTTGTCTTTCTCAACTAATTTTACATGCATGTTTTATTTTTACCACATAAAATAATTTTTAATCTCTCAAGTTTCAATTATTTTACTATGACATTATTATTATTATTACATGAATCATGATTCTCATTGGTTAGTCATCAACTCTTAACACTGGGAATATGTATTTCCTTTCAAATAATGGGAATGATTTTGGGTTTCAGTTTAACTTTCAAGTTTGGAAGAATTTGTATTTTGTAAGCATGTAAAATGCCCTTGATGTTTCTAGCTTTGGACTAGTGTCCGCTTTAGTAGAAAATGTGCCTAATATAGCTGATAGAAAGTATTCGAAAGAAGGACGGGACACTAGAGATGTGTCTATTTATAAACTGGGTTATGGCATTAATATTGACCCATATTGTGTGTGTGTGTGTGTGTTCCTGGTACAGGACTGGGAGCGCTGTGAGAAGGGCATTGGAGGCTCCTTGGAGAAGTTGAGGGCATTTAAGCGACAACTTGCCCAGCCTCTACCCGACCACCAGGATGCCCTGCAGACAGAACAGATCCGATGCAAGGTACCCAAGACGACAGCCTGCTAACACATCATTTACCTGCTTACCTCTTAGCACAGCCACATGTATAGTACAATGAATAATAATGCTCACTAGGCAGTGGCCTAAACGAAAGAAAACTTTTGTGAAGCGACGTGCACACTTACTTAGTGTTGTGTGTGTATGTGCAAAATATGTTGTAGATTCATACAATAGAACAGTGTTACATGCTTGTGCTATGCACAGAGTACTTTAGTATGCCAATAAGCAATTAGTATGCTGTAGTATCGCTGGTACCGTAGAGTATTGCTGATTGGTCCAGTATGATCATGCTCAGGAGCTGGAGGGAGGAGCCGAGGGCTGGCAGGAGGAGCTAGCGCAGCTGACGCAGCTGAGAGAGTCTCTGGGTAGCTGCATCAGCGCAGACGATCTGAGCGTGCTCAAGGAGCGCACTGAGCTCCTGCAGCGCCAGTGGGAAGAGACCTGCCACCAGGTACCACACATACACACACACACACACACAGATATACAAGCACTTACCTACACACTTATGTATGGGCTCACACATTCACTCACACACACACACACACACACACACACACCACTCTAAACAGAATGTACATTTACTGTCTTGTGTTGTATGACAATGGTGTGTCAAGTGGTTGTCATGTGACTGGTGAGGATAGAGCATAAAAGTTAAGCTGTTTTCAGTTGTTCAGACTCAGAACATACCAGCACCTTGCTAGACAGACGTTTCTATTCTGTGCTACCCGAAAACTGGAAACCCTATTTAGTGATTGGCACTGCACACTTACAGGAAGTTTACCCAGATGAGAAACTGTACATGCAAAGCATGTTTGCTCTATCTGTTGAAAGCACAGACCACAGGAAGGATGTCGACTGATATAGCTGCAGTGCTTTGGTACAGCTTGAAATATGACCTGTAGTAGCGCTTTGAGATCTTGGGAACTTTTCTCAGGCTGAAGCGCATTACTTGGTCTCTGCTCTCAGAATAGTTAATACATACTGTCCATAATTGTCCATAAATGCTGAGAATTAGGATTGACTCAGGATTCATATTGTCAGTATTGTCAGATTGTCAAGGACTGTGCACGTTGATTAGTGGTGCTGTGAATGTATATGAGCTGTTCCATTCACAATGTGGGTGCGCAATGGGTCTAAATAAGGCTTTAGAGAGGATTAGAATACCTCACACACGGAAGTATATGTAGATGCTGAGACTTCAATGCAGTTTGAATTCACATCAATTGTATTTATACATTGCCTTTTACAATAGTTTTACTCCAGCATTACAATAGTGTTAGCTTTTCAGTAGTATTACTCCAAAAACCTTATTCTTCTTTTATTGTTTATTTCTGACTTGTTCTGCTGAACATTGTTTTTCTGTTCTCAGTCAGTCTTTTCTTATCTGACTGATCTGTTTTATCTGTCTTATATCTGCCATGCATATTGAATGTACCTCTATATATGTAAATATACCTGTGTGTGTGTGTGTGTGTGTGTGTGTGTGTGTGTGTGTGTGTGTGTTTGCACAGCTCTCCCTGCGCTGGCAGCAAGTATGTGAGCGTCTGAGTGAGTGGGCAGTGTTCAATGAGAAGTACAAGGAGCTGAACGAGTGGCTCAGTCACATGGAAAACAAGGTCTCGCAGAACGCCGACATAAGCATCGAGGAAATGATCGAGAAACTACGCAAGGTGAACAGACCTACCTACCAACCTACCTAAACAAGTACATAAACAATCAAAAATGCAAAAAGAACTGCCACCGACTACTATCCTGGCAAGCCAGACGATCAATATTCTGTGGCCTGGCCCTGACCTGCTAGTAGCTGTCTTTCAAAATGCTAGTGCGAGCTGATAAGCTACTGCTAGGGTAGGCCTGAGCCACTCTCTATAGGGGTCAAATCTTGGATAAACACCTACTGAGGCCCTTAGGCTAACCAGCTCCATGCTTGACTTTAAATAATATTTCCCTGTGTAAACAAAAATTCAATCTCTCTCTTCCTCTCTGTCTTCTCCTTCTATAGGACTACCATGATGAGGTGGCTGGGGCCGAGGGAAACAGGCATCATCTGCAGACGTTGGGGGAGAGGTTGGCCCGTGCCAGCCAGCCCAGCAGAGCCAGCGACATCCAGCACAAGCTGGGTACCATCGGCCAGCGCTGGCAACACCTGCTGGACCTCATTGCTGCCAGGTGAGTTGTGTAAACAAGAACATATGCACACACAAGGATTTACTACACAGAGGCGCTGTGGCTCAGCGGGCTAATGCGTTGTGCCATGACTCCGGTGACCGGTGGTCCTTTTCCGATCCTGCCCCATCTCTCTCTCCCATTAATTTCCTGTCTGTCTCTCCACTGTCACTATCTGAATAAAAGGCAAAAAGCCCCCAAAAATATCTTGTGTGTGTGTGTGTGTGTGTGTGTGTTTGTCAGGGTGAAGAAACTGCGTGAAACTCTTGTGGCAGTGCAGCAGCTGGACAGGAACATGAGCAGCTTGCGCTCGTGGCTCAATCACATGGAGACGGAGCTCCACAAGCCCCTCACCTACCACACCTGTGACGCTCAGGAAATCCAGAAAAAACTGGACATGCAACAGGTAATTGGACACATATACAACAAGCCCATATAGAAACTTAGCTTACATTCCTTAAGGTCGATTATAATATATGTAAGGGATATGGTGTTATTTATTGGTTAAGATAAGACAATAAGGTTAAGACAATAAGGTCTGATGGTCTTTAGAAGTTTGGCTATTAAAAGATTATGAAGCAAAGCAAACATGTACAGTTGGAACAGTTCAATATGGCAGGCAGGGTGGGGGGGGGGGGGGGCTTTTCCATGATTCAATTCAAATTTATTTATACAGCACATTATACAAAAGCCAGCAGGAAGCACCCATGAGCAACAGGGAAACTCCTTGTTATGGTCTAGGAAGAAATCATGGGCAGATCCACGGTTCAAGGCCTGCCAACTGCCTAGGCTCATGCAAGGTTACAAATTTGCAGTCTCTCAGATGGTCATTCCAAAATCCATGAGTTAATAAAGCATCATATTCCCACATAAATAAAAGCAGTCAAGCCATAGATTGTGGTTCCAAACAGCAGAGGCAGTCCTTCCCGATAAGACCCATGAGAACTGGTGGTCTTACCGTGCATCACCACTAAGATAGACAGTAATTTCCATTACCACTATTTTCAAGCCTGTAGTAACAGTAGCTGTCTACCTCTTTCTTTCTCTCTCCCCCCCTCTGTCTATCTCTCTCCCTCTCCCTCTCTCTCTCTCTGTCACTGTACAGGAGCTGCAGAAAGACATTGAGAAGCACAGCACAGGTGTTGCATCTGTGCTGAACTTGTGTGAGGTGCTCCTGCATGACTGTGATGCCTGTGCCACAGATGGCGAGTGCAGCTCCATCCAGCAGGCCACGCGCACTCTGGACCGCCGCTGGAGGAGCATCTGTGCCCTGTCCATGGAGAGGAGGATGAGGTACTGTACAGCTCTGACATCACATTCTTCATTCGGCTCCACTGTTTACAATATATATGTTCACGGACACACAGTTCCTCAGACATCTGACTGGAAATGAACCAAAGCAGCAACATAACTACAAAGTAACTTTACAGTAACTGAAGCTAACATTGTTACTTTTCTGCATGATTCCTTCTTTGCAGGATTGAGGAGACATGGCGATTGTGGCAGAAGTTTCTGGAAGACTACTCCAGCTTTGAGGGGTGGCTGGAGAGGGCAGAGAGAACGGCAGCTCTTCCTAATTCTTCTGGTGTGCTCTACACCGTCGCTAAGGATGAACTCAAGAGGTTTGAGGTCAGCATCACCATTTAAACATACTTACAGTGCAAACGTTGAGTGGCGCTTATATATTCGCTTAAAGACAATTCATTACTATACTGTAGGTTGATCACTGGCCGTTTAAAAATATAACTTTGTGTTAGTGTTCGGACATTTCTAATAATATGTGTTTTCTTTGATGTGTGTGTGTGTGTGTGTGTGTGTGTGTATGTGTGTGGTTGCGTTTGTCTGCGACAGGCCTTCCAGAGGCAGCTGCATGAGAGCCTGCCCCAGCTGGAGCTGGTGAACAAGCAGTACCGGCGTCTGGCCAGAGAGGGGCGCACCGACGCCGCTCAGCAACTCAAGGAGATGGCGCACACTGCCAACCAGCGCTGGGACCAGCTGCAGCGCAGGGCAGCAGCCATCCTGCGCAGACTCAAGGTGACTAGAACCAGCACACACACACACACACACACACACACACTCACTCACACACACACTGTTTTATACTACTATGGGCTCATGTGTTTGCTGGAATATACATACAGTATGTTCTTTTAAAATATATGTTAGTAATTTTAATGATTGTGTATGAGTAAATAGACACATCTAGATATGTTTCCAGTAAGTTAGTATGTAAGTTGCAGTGTACTGTACATGAGTTAGAGTTATATAATGGAATGTGTGTAGTGCCTTAGGCAGTGACACTGTGTGTGGAATGCTTCACAGTGACGGGGCTTGCCATTTGTAGTACGGCTGGCTAATGTCTACTGAAAGCTGCTAATATCTCTCTCGGCTATTCTACTCCTTTCTTGTCTGTCCATGCAGCACTTTATTGGACAGAGGGAAGAGTTTGAGACAGCCCGAGAGAGCATCCTGGTCTGGCTCACGGAGATGGACCTGCAGCTCACCAACATCGAGCATTTTTCTGAGTGTGACGTGCAGGCCAAGATCACACAGCTTAAGGTACTTTAACTGTGTGTGAGTGTGTGTGTGTGTGTGTGCTATGAATCTATGTGCTTCTACCTGTCAGGTGTGACTGGAGGATTGGTTTTAATGGATGTATTTGTTTTGAACAAAATAAATAAATAAACAAAAAGAAAGAAAGTAGAAAGTACGTTTTGGGGTGGGGACAGACAAATTCTATTATTTATTTTTTTGTTTAAGTGTCTTGGGCACAAACACCCAGTTATATATATTTTTTGGGTTGAAGTGCGTTCTACGAACTGTTTTTGTTTTTTTTTCGAAACCAGACCATGTCTGTTCATATGCATTTGTTACTGGAGTATGTTTCACTGCCTGGGTGTGTGTGTGTGTGTGTGTGTTCACTGTCAGTTTGTTCAAGTCCAGGTCAGGCGTTGTATCTGTATTCGTGCCTCTGACGCATAATGTGAGTGTGTGTGTGTGTGTGTGTGTGTGTGTGTCTGTCCACAGGCGTTCCAGCAGGAGATCGCTCTGAACTCAGGCCGCCTAGAGGTGGTGCTGCAGCGGGGTGAGCAGCTGATGGAGAAGAGCGAGCCGCTGGATGCCACCGTCATTGAGGAGGAGCTGGAGGAGCTGCAGCGCTACTGCCAGGAGGTGGTGTCCCGTGTGGAGCGCTACTACAGCAAACTACAGCGCCTGCCGGTATACCACATACACACACACACACACACACACACATACACACATACAGGCATCTCATATGATGCCATCACACATTCTCTACATATTCATGCAAATTGTGTACATATTTACATCTATGCTCTCAAGGCAATGTTGTCCAAGTTCAGGCTGTCACTGTGTTTAAGCAGGTCATTTGTGTGTGTTTGTGTGTCTGTGAGTTTGAGTGTCTGTGAGAGTGAGTTTTGTGCAAGTACAGTAGTGTGAGTTTGCTGTGGTGGTTGTTTGCAGTTGTCTCTCTGAGTGTAGTCCGTGTTTGTGTCTTTTGAATAAGCATCTATGTAAAAGTTGAACAGTGTGTGAAATCAACATCTTTCACTGCTGAATGTCTGGCCTCCATCACAGCTGCTGGAAGACCAGGACTCGGTATGGGAGCGAGAGTTTGAGATGGAGGACGGCAGCGACCTATGCAGCTTGCCGTGGAGCGAACGCCTGGCCGACAGCCTGGCATCTCCGCAGCCGTCGTCCAGCCGCTCAGGGGCCTCGCCAGTGGTGCTGCTGCGTGGCGCTGAGCACTCGGGCCGCGAGACGCCCGCCAGCGTAGACTCCATCCCGCTGGAGTGGGACCACGACTACGACCTGAGCCGCGGCCTGGAGAGCGCTGGACGCACGCTTGACTCTGCGCAAGAGCAGTCGGCTGATGAAAGCGACTTCCTGCAGGGCGGTGCAGTGGGGCTCACAGGTGAGTCCCAATAGGACAGGCGGCCAAACACACCTGTTGGCCCTTGTTGCTCATTGGTGCTGTTTGTTGTGAAGCGCTGTGAGACATGTCTTTTGTAAAATGCGCTATACACATAAAATTGAAATTGATGCATTGCGTGCATACAAATCCAGTGGTTTGAATCAAACATATTTTATTTAAAAACTATAAATATATAAATATTATATTTTTTATATTTTCTTATCTGGTTTGTTCTATGGTCACTGTGATGACCACTGTGACTTAAATGACAAATAATAACTTAGATGAAAGACGAAAGAAAAGACAAAGTGGTTGAAGATAAAATCTATAACAAATAAACAAATAAAATAAAGTAAGATTTAAGTAATATATGATATTAATAATAAACATAATTAAAAGTATGAAGTAAAACAAATTAACACATAGGTTGTTCTCTTCATAGCGTATGGGTGTTCATTGGACACATGTACAAACATGTGCTACCGACAGTGCACACATTAGTTCATCCAGTCCATCCAGATTTGCATGTAGAAGAATTGCTAGAAAGTTGATGTAATCCTTAACTGCAGAATCCAGTCTCACATCCAGTTCATCTTCATGTTCAGTCATGTTCAGCCTAATGCTGTCTATTTTCCTCCCCAAGCAGCATTTGTTATATTGTTGTTGTTGTTATATTGGTGTTGCTAATTGGTGCTCTTTTCTGTGAAGCGCTATGAGACATGTCTTTTGTTAAATGCGCTATCCAAACAAAATTGGATTGAATTGAATTATAAAAAAAACAGGAAAGTAGTCCATAAAAACCAAGTGTTACCTCAGACTCGCTGGTGAATTTGATTCAGCTAAACACCACAGCCTTTTGTCTCTTGTGTGTCTGATCAGTCCATTGGTTGCAAACATGTGTTTCCTTCCAGATGTAGTGATTCCTGAGAGCCCTGAGGCCTATGTTAGTCTTACTGAGCAGATTCTCAAAGCATCCAAGGGTAGGCCACCCCAACCTGAGGCTACAGCATGTGGTGCTGCCAGCTCGCCCACTGATCACCTTTCCACAGCCAGACCACTGTCTCCTATGTCTTTGCACGCTCTTCCTCTCTCTCTCTCGGATTGGATAAATGTGTCCATGCATTCTAATAGCATCTATATTAAAGCACTACAACAACACTTTGGACACTCAAAATGATGATGATGGTGTAGCAGAGCGTGCAGAGTTGCATATCGACACAGTCTGCGTTTTGTAACCTCTAACCTCCTGACATTTTAGTTTTCAGTCACCTGAAATCTTTCTTCTGTCAATAACTTCAAGTTTCTAACCTCCCCGCTTGGTCGGCTATTTCTGTCTCTGAGTTGCAGTGCCTGATTTCAGTCTGATGAGCTCAAAAACCCAAATCTAGCTTTGATGATTGTGTCACTTTAAGTTCCCTTCTTAGTCTTGACTAGTTGATTTATTTGATTTATGTTTATTTAGTTTTAGAGTCTCACTGATTCTGCATCTTCAGTTAAACTTGCTCTCTCTTAGTGTGAATGCTTTCAAAAACTGATTTTGATTGTGTTTGTGCGCTTACATCTGCAATTAGATACATTTGTGTCTTTAATTGGGATTCATGTGAGCATCAGATGAATTTGGAACTTTCCAAGTTATCAGACATTTGCATTCTGATTTAAATACATCTCATAAATGTGATGTTGTTTATTGACACTAAGTTTCCCTAAAACACTTGTTTGACATTTCTGTATCAGAATGGTAAAACCACACTGATTGGTTGAGAATGGCTGAGAGTGTGTTTGACTGAGGCTCTATTAAAGTGCCAGCTAAGAGAGCCGAGTGTGGCAGTGATTGTCTGAAATTACTGTGTAACATCCACTGTCTCACTAATTGTGTCTAATGGATTTCCATTTGTTTTGTTGTTCTGTGACGATTTGGCTGTACCTGGCTTGATAGGATCAGCTGGGTTTCTGAGTTGTAGTTGGCATCTGTTGTGTCTGTTGGTTTGAACCTGACTGCATGATCACCACACTTGGAGTGTTGTTCCCTTCACTTCCAGTGTGCACTTGAAGAGTTTCTGTGTAGCACTGGTGTTGAATCTTCATCTGTAAACATGGAACACAAGCGTGACTTAGGTCATGCATGAACACTTAATTTGGTGCTGGGCTTTGTCTGTCTGTGTGTGTGTGTGTGTGTGTGTGTGTGTGTGTGTGTTTTACAATAAATCTACTGTATGTAGAAGAGCTAAATTAGAGTTGTAGATGCTCCATCCAATGCCTTGCGTCACTTCCTGTTTGTGCAGGTGAGCTGGGCTCCCTGGAGACACACTTGCGACAGCTGGACAGAGCTCTGGACTCCAGCCGCTTCCACCTACAGCAGACCGAGAACATCATCCGTAGCCAAACGCCTACCGGCCCCGAGCTGGACACCTCATACATGGGCTACGTGAGTGTGTCCGTGGGCTCTGTGTGTTTCCATGAGTATGTGAAAGATCAAAGTGTGGGGGAGAGAAAAGAGAGGTTGTAGTGTGTTATGTGTGTAGTATGTGTGGTGTGTGTGTTTATGTGTGTGGTGTGGCTCTATTGTTTCGTAAAGCAGGGAAGTGTGGGAGAGAGAAAAAGAAAGGTTGTGTGTGTGTCTGTGTGTGTTGCGCATGTTGAACTGCGACGATGCGACAGTTAGGAAAATCACACAGAGCTCCTTGCTGTTAGACCTAGAGAAACGGAAAGTTCCATCTGCCCTTAGTGGACAACCAAGTTTTCTCGGCTTCAGAAAGAACACTAATGGAAAATTAGACAGCCGTGCCAGTGGGTTTGGGCTGCGTTCGAATTGGCCAGATTTAAATGACTTATGCAGTAGAAACAACATAGAGTTAAGATGGATTTATGCAAGTGGAGTTCAGGTGAGCAACATCGAAGACGAGTTAATTGTAAACTCAAATGTGCATGTTAAAGCAACTCTAAATTAAGACGGTACCTGTAAGAAGATCAGTGGCCAGACATGCAGGTACGAAATTGATCATCACTTACACTCGCAGAGTTGAACCTCCATCTGCAAAGCAAACTTGCGTGCCTTCAGTAACATACCGTTTCTCATATAGCGATGCACAAACCAGTCATCAACGCAAGCATTCTAAAATTCGTCAATAAAGCAAGACTGCAAGTCCTTTCAATGCAATACAACCTCTCCCTGTGGTTTCCAAGACGACATGAACCATTCAGTCGACTACACAATAACAAAACAATTGAAACAACAGCACAATTTGAAGACCTGTACCCCAGGTGTCACGATCGCATTGTGGACATAACTGCTACAGAATTGCATAAGTGAAGTGCACGGACAAGTTGCAATACACACAAACAAAATGTGGAGTGTGTGTGTGTGTGTGTGTGTGTGTGTGTGTGTGTGTGTGAACATAGGGTAACACTTATATACCCTTTTCCAGATGCGTTTGCTGGGTGAATGCCGGGGAAGCATGGAGGCGCTGAAGCGTGTGGGCGTTGAACTGCAGCATGAGCAGGAGAAGATGTCTGGCCTTGGCAGTGCCAGCATAGCCGAGTCACAGACCTCAGGTCAGTTCACCATCACCATCACCATCACAGTGTCATTTAAAACAAGGCCCACTTATAAGGTTATTACACTATCTATGTGTCAGTGAAATATGAAAAACATTATACTGCTTTTAAGTCTATTGTATTTGCATAGTCTATGGCATTTGAATAGTGGTATTAGGTGTATCATACCTTGTGTGTGTGTGTGTGTGTGTGTGTGTGTGCGTGTGTGGTTGTGGTG